>LPNX010910419.1:0-76080 GCA_001517045.1 Pseudotsuga menziesii | reverse complement strand
TAAGCTTTAGAAAGATCAATTTTTAGAATAGCTCCCTTCAGTCGTCTGGTCTTTAAACTATGAAGGCCTTCCTGCGCTACACCAATTGCCTCATGGATCTATCTACCTTCCAGAAAGCCAAATTGTTCAGCAGAAACATGAGCTGAGAGTATAACTTTCAATCTCTGAGCAATTACCTTTGAGATTATCTTATAGATGCAGTTGCAAAGAGATATAGGCCTGAAATCATTGAGGGATACTGCATTATCAGACTTCGGAATGAGGGCAATAAAAGTAGAGTTAAAGCTAGCCGGGAGCCACCCTGCTGACCTAGAGTCTTCGACAACCTGCAAGAGATCCCTCCCCAGAATCTCAAAAAGATCCAGGAAGAACTCAATCGTCCATCCATCAGGACCAGGGCTTTTATCTTTCTGGAAACTGCCCAGAACCTCCTTGAGCTCTTCTTCCGAAACTTCCTTCATAAGATCCCTATTTCCCCCCTCGTCTACGAACCGGGGAAACAGCAAGGCAGTTCTAATTACCTCTGCTATGGAAGCCTGCTGAGGAGCTTTAAAAAGATACTGAAAATGTCTGACCCCACAACTGGCCTTATCTTCAAAAGATACATGGGAACCCACCTCATCCTGCAAATGCCAAATAGTGTTTGCCACCTTTCTTCCTCTCGCATAAGCATGAAAAAACTTAGTGTTTTCATCCCCACACTCCAACCAGATGGCCCTGCTCTTAAGTCTCCAGGCTTCCTCCTTTTCAAGCAACAAAGTATTGCGTCTACCCTCCAGCCTAAGCAATTCCTCCTTGGACTCAAGAGTTAAAAAACCACCACCTTCACCCTCATAAATCAGCATAAGTTCAGCTTCAGTATTATTTAATTCCACTTCGTCTCTGACTCTCTTAGCAGCTGCCCATTCCTTGATATGCACTTTAAGTCTTTTGATATTATCGGCAAACTGGAGCGCAGCTGATCTATCAATTTCCCCCCTGATAGGGTTCCAATAAGATAAAAAGACTCTTCCTGAAGCCATAACTTGTTAAATTTTAAAGCACTCGGAGGGTTGGAGGGCCCCTTTTTGATTTCAAAGAAAATAGGAAAATGATCAGACAGTCCCCCACTTCCAACCCATTGTCTAACAAGAAAAAAACTATCCACCGGCTGTTCTGCTACCAAAAAACGATCGATTCATTTCGCCACCCTCGCATCCCCACTCCTATTGTTTCTCCAGGTCAGTTTTAGCTTAGCAGGCTCAATATCCAGCAGCCCCTTCTCCATCAGTTTCTGAACAAAAAAACCTGCCAAAGAATCTTCCTGAGCATGAGGCCCCCAAATCTCACTCTGACCCAACGAAAAGTTTAAATCTCCACCCAGCACGACTGAATCTCCATTCACAAGGGTACTTTGAAAAAGAGAGTTCCAAAAAGGGGCTCGATTAAGATATGGTCCATAAACATTGACCACAGAGAGAGTAATCCCCAAGTCTTCAGAGAAAACTTCAACACCCAGGATAGCCTATGTTCCCCATGCATTAATCATCTTAACACAACAATTTTTCCAGCCCACTGCCAAACCCCCAGAACGACCTCTAGCATCCACCGTCACAAAAGACCACCCCGGTAACCAACTTTCCAGCCTCTCCCGAATCACTTCCCCTTCTCCCATAGTCTCTTGTAGCAAAATCACATCAGGGTGTTCAAGAGTAAGCACCCTGATGAAGGCTGGTTTCTTTCCAGGCCCAGCCAGCCCCCTGCAATTAAAGGACAGAATCTTCATAAACGACCTTTCTTCTTGGCCTGCTTTGCTCTAAGGGCCTTTTCAATTGAAATTTGTTTTCCTCCCAAGAGGTCATCCTTAGCTCTTGATTGAGCTTTGGACAGGTTTGATTTTCTACCTCGTCCTTTTCTCCCTGAAGCTGAATTTTTCCCTAGCCCAAGCAAAGGCTTCTGACTAGATCTTAAGAAATAACCCGTATCCGCAGGGTCATAAGGAGAGGGGCAAGACTCAACAACACAAGACTTCGGGTCTGGTTCAGGTTCCAGATAGGATATATCAGTTACAACAGGAAGAGAGATAGGATCAGTGCCCAAAGGAACAATAGCATCATGAGGACCCACCCCCCGAGCCGCTTCATCATTGACACAGTGTACTGGGAAAGACAAGGGAAAACCAGGTTGTCCCGAGAGGGAGAGCTTTCTCAGACCTTCAATCCAATCGTACCCAAGAAAAGAGACATTATTCAAAAACAAATTAACATTTGACAGATGGGGAGGAGTAAGAGTACCAGGATCAGGGAGATCCCCTGCTGCTGAAACAGGAGTCAGTAAGGAGTCTGGTACAGGAAAATATCTAGTAGCTTCGACCAACAAATCATCAGGAAAAACCAAGTCTTCAGAAGACGGATCACTACCAAAATCTTCTGCAGAGGTCTGAGCCGAACCCGAAGAGGCTCCAATCTTCTCCGAGGGACCTTTTTTGTCGCCCCTGAACCATTCCTTCTACTAGCTTTCGGAGTCCTCCCTGGCGAAGAACATGCTGAAACCGGGTGACCATAAACGTGACAGCGTCTGCACCGGAATGGAAAATTTTCATAATCCAGAATTTGGGGGATGATCACTGGTCCCCAGTCCAAGTTAATCGATTCTGCCAGACCCTCCCTTAGATTAATATTTACCAGAATCCGCGCTACCTTTTGCACCTTGGTTTCAACGAAAGAGAGGTCCGCCTCCAGAAAAGTGCCAAGAATATCACCTATCCTTTTGAAATGGTAAATATCCCAGAAATGCAATGGAAGAGCAGGCAATCTGACCCAGATTGGTAAAATGTCCACCCTTTCTTTGCTTGCGTCGAATAATGGACTCCAGGGCTTCAGAAGAACAGGGGAGTGATCAATATGCCAGCACTTAGATTGAATCCATCTTAAATCCGCCTCTTTCTCCAAATTTACCGCAAACCATCCTCTGTTCAGCTCCACGACCACCGGCGAATATCCGAGATGTGAACCCCAAGACCCCACGGCCCATTCCTGGATAGTGTGTTGATCAAAATTTCGACCCACAGCTCTTCCAACCAAGGAGCACTGAGCCATCTTCATCACTCGATCCCAAGCAAGGTCTTCGCCAACTGCATAGTTCCGCACCACTTTCTTTTTTATCCAGTTCTTTCGGCGTTTTTTTGTTGAACCATTTGATACACGCCTCCCACCACCTTCGCCCAGATCCCTTGAACCAACACCGGAGAAATCCCTTCTCGGCGACTCAAACCCTCTTTGTTCAGCTACAGCCAGGGGCGCCCTCGTTTCATCCTTCGACGTATCTCTACTCGAGAGCTTCCCTTGAAAAACCTGACCGACCTTCCCTTCAGAAAGCACCTCTGCAGTACTCTTGACAACCTCTAAACCGTCCAAAAAAGCTGATGCCGGAAACCCTAACTGCCGGTTGGAGAAAAAACCCTTGTCCCTCCGGCTTGAAGACCCCACCAAAACTTCCGGCCGCTGAGAAAAGGATTTCACAAGTGGGTCTGCCACTAAATGCTCCGGCGAGAGAACAAGGAAGTCAGATGGGGACGTAACTGCCTCAACTTCCATAAAAACACCAGCACCCACAAAATCCTGACCTGGTCTAGGGAATTCCACCAGCTGCTCCAAGAATCTTCCACCTGGCATCTCCCAGATGTCAGAGCTGTCCAGTCTGTCACTGGAATAATCAACCACGTCTAAATCCTCCATTAATCCAAAGCAGAAATCCGTTACAGTCAAGAAACCTTCAAAACCACAGATTGCAACCCTAACCCTCCACCGTCACAGTTTGAGATAACCCTAAACCAACTTCACCAAGCGCGGTCATCCACAGATCGAAATCACAGCTTGTCCAAAAGTATAAGGCTGACCCCTAGCCATAGCTAGAGGTCAACTCCAGACCGTACCTGCATCCTCGCCTCCTACGCCATCGTCCTCAGAGCTCCGCCACCGCCTCAACCACCACATGAACAATGAGGTAAACTATAGATAAGGAGTTGATATTTTAGTTGACAAAACCTTAGAAAAGGCATGTGGGATACCACACATAATGGAAGTACAACGTCATAAAAGGGTAGAGTACAAAATTTTAAGGTTTCCATTCTAAAAACAAGGATTTGAATGGACAAATTGCCACCCTTTCAAAGCTTGGAGAAGGAAAATTCAAGCAAGGAGATATCGAAGGGTTGTGTGATCAAGGGGTTTTCATGTCAAGCTTCGAAAGTAGGGTAGAAAACCTTTGTAACCATGTAGAACATAAACAATATCCTCAAATTAAAATTATAGCTCTACATTCAACTTATTATCTAGGGCATGGGTTTGAAGAGGTGACTCGAGCTAAACTAGCAAGAGGAAAGGTGGTTGGTAACAAAGAGTTAAGTATGAGATATAAAGGGAGTAAAAGAAGAAACAAGTGTATCCACCCATAGAAGGAGAAGGTGGATATAGTTTAGGTGAGTATGTGGGATTGGAAGATGTCAAAGCTCTGTGGAAAATAAGACTAATAGGAAAATTCACTGGGAAAACTATAAAGGAGGAGTTGTTGAATAAAAACTAGAAGAAACTAAAGAGTAAATCCTATAATTTTGAGCGTCGATTCATGGTTCAATTTATTTGCATTCAATACTGCATGAGATGTCGAGTGAATCTTGTTATATAAGTGGTATTGGGTCTCATCTATCATTTAAACCAAGCACTTGAGGTTAGGTTTTGATGGGATACAAAATAAACTACTTTCAAGCAACTAATATGGGAAATAATGCTTGGTCTTACGATAAAGATCTTGATTGATAATACACTTAATATGATAAGGTATGGGATAGGGAACTTCATAGATTATGAGTCAGACTTCCATACGAAATATGACAAAAAACAAAATTAAAGAGAGCATGCCTTAAGATATAGATATAGTTTGGGGGCCATGGAGATTTATACAATATTTGGATTATTAGAAGCTTGAAATCAGATGTTTGAAATGTCACAAAGTAGAGCATGTTTTGACATGTTTTCCAAATATTGACCACTGGTGGATATGGAAGAAAAAGGGGCAAGGAGTCCAAGCGATATCAAAATCCTTAAGAAAATAAGCCAATAGTAAGTTGAAGAGGGAAATATGGAAATTCTAGCAGTGGTTGCACAAGAAGTCTTGAACCACATAACATAAGAAATAGAAAGGAGATCATGAGATCATGATAAGGGAGTCAATATGCACTCCTCGAGCCAGGAAGATAAGAAAGACTTGGAGTGATCATAAAAAAATAGTAAAGAAGAATCATCATTTATGTTTATGAAAATAGTTGTGGACTCTATGAATTTTGAACCTTTATCTCGATCAAATAAGGTAAAGGAAAATGAATTGTTACCAGAAGATCATTCCCATAGTTCCTATATCTCGAGGAGGGAATTGAGAAGATGAAGGTATTTTATTTTGTAATAGATAGAGGAAATACCTAGTTTTTAGAATCTAAATCCTACAAAGTCATAGACTATTGACATCAGTCCCAATTGAAGACTAGATTTTAGAGGGGTGGATTAATCCCAAGGGTTAGAAAGAAAATCCCATAGTAAATAAAAACTCAGATCTAGGAAAGAGTGCATCCAAAATGAGGATCGAGGTATTGAAGGAGGATTGAATTTGAACCTTGACATTCCTTTTACATTAGATGGAAAATCCCATCTATACCTAGTAAACAAATTACAAAAAAAGAAGTAAAAGAAGGCAAACAAATGACATAAAAGGGGCCCTTGGAGTGGAGATGGCCTCAAATAAGTTGCACCCATGATTATGTTATGTATACATGGGAGAGGAGTAGGGGGTTCCCACAAGAAACTAGTCGTCAATCCATCATCCAATAATTAGAAATCATATATTATTCTCTTACAAGAAACCATATGTGAGTGGAATAAAATAGCTTTAATTTGGATTGTTGTTTAAAATATTGATCATTGTCCACATTAGATTCATAGATAAAATTAGGGGGATTATTATTAGGGTGGAAGGACTATTTAGATCTTGTTTATTCATCTCTTTTAAAGGTAAGCATCCAAACTGAATTTATTTCTAAAGAATTGGGAAAATCATTTAACATAACCCACCTATATACTCCTTATGAAGAGAGGAATATCTTATGGTGCAATTTTAAATCTCAATCTTTGGTAGGCAATGGTAATTTAATCTTAGGAGGTGATCCTAATCTAATAAATTAAATAAGGAGAAGTGTTGAGAGAAGTACCAACGAGGATTCTTTGGAAAATTATTTTGTTCATTTTCTTAAGAATAAGAGTTATGTAATGTGGAGCATGTTTAGATAATTCCTACTTGGAAGGTCCTTAGAAATGGAGGGGAAAAGGTCTCTAATAGGATAGACATATTTATAGTGGCAAATAATTAAATCTTGGGTTGGGTAATGTTGCTCTTCAGACAATCTCCCCATACTTCTACATATAGAAAAACAAGATACGAAGCTCCCAAATCATTTCAAGTTCAGTCATAGTTAGTTAGAGGAAGAGGGATTTAGAGAAATGGTATTGAAGAACTATAGGAAGTATGTCTCAAACACAATAGAATATGTTAAGTGACCTTCTGTTAAGAATATGAAGAATGTTAATAAGGTAGTAGTGGAATGGGAAGGAAAAAAGATAAGGAAGCCCAAAAAGAGTTGATCGTTTTTTCTCTTTTTGTCAAATAATTAATGTTTTAACAAATTAGTACAAGAGAGGTTTTTTTAATGAGTATTCAATTCAGATAACATGTGATGCTCATCGATCCCTTTACAAGATATGGTGGATTTCCCAACATTTACCTTCATCCTTATTGATGTGTAGTGTAGATCCAATATCTCATTGAGTTTCATAGCATCCCTTCTAGATCCATTACAAACAACAAGATGTCATCCATAAACAAAAGATGAGATAAACAATAGTTCTTCCCATCCTTATCCCATTAAATGATCATGTTCTCCTTGCTTCCAAAAGTGCTTTGCCAAGTCCTCCTACTACTATAAGAAAAATAAACATAGATAAGGGACACCTAAGGCTCTGTCGGGTCTGAGAAATGGAGAAGTTTATCCATCAATGAGCATTGAGAAGGTTACATAAGTTATACAACTTCTTACCCAAATTACAAAAGGAAGTTAAAATCCCAAATGAAATAACATCATCCTTAAGTGCAACTAGCTAACCCTATCATATGCTTTTGGGAGGACTATTTTTACTACCATTGTTAGAAGCCTTTTTATCTTAGTTGCATGCAACCCCTTCTAGACAACCCCTACTGCATGATGAATTTTATGTCCTCAAGAAAACCAATTTGTTCACTAAATATATCCCTTGATAACAAACTTTTGTTCACTAAAACTTTGATTCCTTACAATATTTCTATTATCATTATTATACTTCTACATTAAAAACAAAGTTCATCAAGATTTTCCTCATGAATAATCGATTGTGTGTAAATTTCATACCTATAAAGTTATTTAATGACATTAATATTGTGTATGTTACTATTATTGCCATTTTAATTATTGAAACCGAGTAACTACTATGCGTGTGTTTGGTATAAGTTATTATACTAGTACAACTTTTGCACCACTTTATAGTGACATATATAAAAGCTATTTAATGGCATACAATTGTTTTTATTACTATAACAATTTTAATTGTCGACATAGCAAATATTGAGTCTGTGTTGAGTATAGATTAATTTAAGAGGTTGTCACCATTTTAGAGTCGATAAGAGAAAACATTTTATAAGTCTAGGTGTGTCGTTTAATAGTCAAAATCAAATGATTTTGAATTAGAATAACAACATAGTACTATAGTTTGATTTATATCAAATATAATAAGGAACATGGAAATCACACTTCAATTTTTTAAAGTGTCCAATATTTGTTCATGGAGTATTTGAATGTATTATATAAAAAATAATGCTAAGTAGCTATTGCAATATAATTTTAATAGACCAAGTTTAGAAGAAGTTGGTTTTAAGTACATTTTTTGAATTGTTTGTCCAAGTTTGATATAGTGAGAATTTATGTGTTGATCTAACCAAAGCATTGAAAAAATATATATTGAATAGTGTCATGTAATTCACTTAAAGTATCATCACATGAATACATTGAATTTCCCCATATGCGGGTGGTTACCACGTGCCAACACGTGAGGAACATGCTAGAAGTTAGGTTTCTTCTCAACGCATGGGTGAGTGAGATAACAGAGGGGTTAATGCAGAAGGATTGGGATTTAATGAAGTGACTTGACGACATCCAAGTATTTGTCTTTTCGAGGTAGAAACAAGATGGTGTTCAAGACATTGTTCATTCATTCATGGGATATGCCAAGACGGCTCTCGCGTGTGGATTTTAGGATTTATGTGTAGGAAGAGACCTCAATGGAGCCAAAGCTCTCATTCGTGGTTTTATGGTCTCATTCTCAGACGTTAGTGGTCTACAGTAGGGAGAGGAAAGATGTTAGATGCCTGATTGATGACTAGGAAGCTAGTATTGTGGCTCAGCAATTGGCCTCAACACACTTTGCTGGGAAAATAAATCATTATTGGGTTGTCAAAAATATGATGGGTCTGATGATGGAGGATATCCAAGCTAAATGGAGAGATGCAAATGCCTTTGTTTTAGAGATGAGAGCGAGCATGGAGCAGACGATGGATGGTCTTAATAGTCTTGATGACAATTTTGAATGGGGAAATTCTCTATTTGACAAGCATTTCGAAGCTATGGGTGCATCGGTGTAGGGTATTTTTGAGGAAAACATGATTGGGGGGGTTTCTAAAAGCATGTCCATGGATCCCGATGGCCATGCAGGTCAAGTAAGTAAGCCTACATACCTGACCTCTGGGGCCAAGTTGGATGCTCAAGCTCCTTCTGAACCTGGTACATTGTTGGCAAAGAAGATTAGGTGCATGAAAATGGATGATTTGGTTTTGCTGAGGAAGAGGGAGCCTCTCCTAGTTAAACTTATTGAAGAATAATCCCTGGATTAGGAAATCAAGGGCTTCCCAATCATCGAAGAATGCGAAGGTTATTCTCATGGTGCACATCCTAGCTAGACAATGTTGTCGTGATTTAGATGCTTCTTGTGCTTTTCAGTTTTTTTGGTTTTATTTCTTAGATAGTATGCTTTATAGATCATGGATAGATAATTAGAACTTTATGGTTTCTTATTGCTACTTGGCATGTTTTCCCTTTGTTGGGAGGGCCTTATTTTTTGAACTCATCAGTCTTGATAGTATCTTTGCATGGATTGGATGGTGGTTCCACCTTCTCAGGCCACCTTAAAGTGTGATGACAGAATGATTGTAATTTTGTTCTTTATATATATATACACTCTGTAGCTTTACAGAAAAAAATACATTGAATTTGAACCAAAATGTACATATATGTACTAAATAATATAAAACTCAAAACATAATATAAGGATAATATTTTATATACAACAATTATTGAAAGTTATTTCTTCACGTATATCAGTTTATCCTTCAAAGAACAATATTACATTCATAAATCATCTCCAACTAATCTCATGGTATTCTCTCAAGTAGATCAAGTACAATTCTACACCACATTTATTTATCTTGATCTTCTTGCAATGATTTTTCTTTTCCATCCATGCCCAAACTATGGTATTAATTGGAACATATACAAGTTATGTTTCATCAAGATTTGACACCCATTATTTTTTAATATGTTTCCCTTATATTTCCCTAAACTAGGCTTCCACCAATCAACCTTAACATGAATATTCTCACTTTGATCATGCTAGAAGAGGTCTGAGGTGGTTCTTTCCATCTAAATAATCTCCCCTTCATCCTCATTTCTCAATCAAACTAAAACTATATTTCCTTTCTCAACATCAGTCATAGGATTGAATGTTGGATTTGGATTATATACTTGGGTCCAACGCGTACTAGTTTACCTGTCACATTATCAAAATCCCCAGTTATAATTACTTTAGATTACATGGAGTGCATTATTGTCATTGAGATTTTGCCTTGTCTTGGGCTATCAATCCTAAAAATAGAATCACTTCCATCCACTATTGTATTATCACTATAGATTTCATCTAAAGTATCAAGAACTCTTTCCCAATACTTTACCTTATATTCCATCCATTTGTAACAATTGGTGAATCCTTATTGTCGATATTGCTTTCCACATTTTTATGTATGATGTTACTCTTTCCTTTAGTTGTTTTAAATACACTTCATTGTCTTTGGGTTATAGATTCCTTGCGGGAAATTTAGGTCGAACTCCATCATCTACATTCCACAACTCAACTAGTTTTGACCATTCAATCTCATTTATAGTTCTGTGTATGTTAATATTGGAACATCATGGAGTACAAGAAATTGGAAGTAGTGGACATTAAGATGCTTGAGTAGTGAGTTTTTTTCTTCCTTGATGTACCCATTAAGGAAACTTTTGCATCGATACACCTTGTCAATCAGTTTAGATGGAAACACTCATTTTTTTTCAATTGTGTTATATGCATCCATAATTTCAGATAAATAATATATATCTTTACTTTTCAAGTTGGAAGAAATTCTCTCATAGGTTCCATCTATGTCTTTATGGGTGTGTCCCACAAGCAAGAACTCGACCTCAATAGTGATGAAGAAACCAAGTGCAATTAAAAGTGATAGAAACATGAAAAGGTAAATATTCTTGTTATCAGTTTATACGTTGTCCAATTGTAACAACAAATGTAAAGGAAGAGGTTTAAAATCTACATCCTGATTTATTTTTAATATTTCATGAGATAGAAAATCATTCTTGTATACTCTACATCTTAAGCAAATAGATGTGTCAAGTAATGTGTCTGAAAGTCGGTTTCTTGAACTTCCATAAATAAGATCACTATACATATCAAGGTGTGGGTATTCAATGTCTCTCAAGCACTTTGCAAGGGACATAATGGTAAATTGTGATACCATATGTACAAATGGTAGCAAGAAATGGCCAAAACCTCCTGTCTTATGCCCTTGTGTTAGCATATATTTTGATGAAAAAATCAAGTTTGTTCCTACAACAAATTTTGATTTGACAAACGATGGAATTAAAGTCTTTGTTTTGTCCATTTTATCATGGATAATGGTCAAATACTCCTTTGGAAACTGCTCTGACATAATTCTATGGGCATAATATCAATATACTTTACACAGAGCAATATTGTTATGTTTGTTCAATCTAGCTCCTACCTTTCCATCTAACGCTTTTGTAGTTGTTGACTTCTATGTGCTTTCAACATAATACATTCACTATATTTACTAATGATGATGCTATTTGAGAATGTCATATCTTCAAAATTATTATTCTAGATCTTGCTCATTGTTGGGTGTGATATTGATGGGTGACTGAGATTTTGAATACCACCATTGATTTCTTTTAACAAAGAGCTTTGTGTGTAATCCTAAGGCAACAATATTAGAGGAGAAGAAGTTCCATTTTCTTCAACTTGACTTGTTTGGCTTGGTGAAAAATCTAAATTATCCATTACAATTTTGTGCAGTATGTCTATGGCTACCATGATATGTGCATGTGCTTTGTATTTAATGGTGTTACCTTGAATAGATTTCATATGTCCTTTTTTCCAAAACAATGCTAGTAGTTGTAGAAGGTGATTTGAGAGATATTATGCATCTTATACATCCATGTTTTCTTATAAATAAGATTCCCATAAAATACGATGTCCTTTAATTTCGTAACAATGGGAGGTAGGCCATGGCCATGGCTCTTTGACATGATAACATTTGAAAGGAGAGAATTCAATACAAATTTACTAATACCATTTTTATTTATGCATTCCATGCTCCTAGCATTTGCAATGACATTCCTATCCACATGATAAATACAATCTTGTTTGCAATATTCATTTGCCGCCAAAAGTCAATTTTCTTTCTCTTTATCTATCTTTGTTTGACATTTCATAACTTTTTCTTTAGCCATATCTTGTTTAACCCATTTATATGACCTTGTTACATGCATATCATTCAAATTTGGATATTTTTCATTTTAAAGATCCCCATCCCCTTGGTTTAAGGGAATTTCCCCCTCTTTAACTCTCCGTATCAACATTTTTCTAGGTGGCTCCTTGAACTTTTCCATGGTCATTAACATCTCACCTTTTTTCCACCAATTTATTTATTGACCATCTGACAAAACAATTTATAAACTTATCCCCAATCCTACATTGTTTGCAATTTATGTGTATCTCTTCCATGCAAACATCGAAGTCCATTAAACCTAGTGTTTGTCCCTCAACCGTAACATCCTCATGGACATTAACTAGCATTCATTTGGAAATGCACATGCATGTTCTTGTGCATTCATGTGCAATAGAATCCTTTGTACATGTGAATGTATCCCTATCTTGGGGAATATTTATTGGGCGAAATTCACAACGAGGATTTAAATCTACTTCTAATTAAATCTCATAAGATTCCATTGCACTCCCTAGTGTATTCTCATTTTTAGTTGGATGTGGTAGAGGGGAATTGTGTTTTAGTACCTTCTCAATTATAACTAGTATGTATACTTTATTTAACATATTTCCATGAAACTTATGCCATTACCCGCCTTCACTTCAAGTTGCAAAATATTTATCTTGTCTCCAATAGAAAATGCAGAAGAAACTTTCACACGTGTACACCAAAATAAATAATATTAATATTTGCTTAGAAGAGACATTCAATGTATTATGAATAACTCTTAATACATGCTTTGGTATTTTTATTTACATATATTGCGCATCAAATCCATAATATTCCATCAATGTATTTCCCCTTCATCGACATCTTCCACAGTCAAATTTGTTGAGTGACATTGATTAACAAAACCATAAAATAATATGCATTAACCCTTTCTCTTGCATAATAGATTATAGTCTCTATAGATTCAACCCTTCCTAGCCAAATGACTTGACCATTAAATAGGAGGTCAACATAGTCCCCTTTTGTCAAAATTATATTTTCCATTGTAACTCCTATGAATTTTGTAACACACATTTGAATAATAATTTGTGTTCGCAAGGTTAAAACATGTAAAGTGTGCTCTTATATTTTTGGAAGAGAATTTCCTTCAAAAAAATAATATAGTTGTAATAATCAACAAGGGTTTGGTAACCATTTTGTATGTAATGAAACATTGTTCCCCACCATCTAGTAATTGGCGCAGAAAGGGAATTTACGTATAAACTATGATGGAGTTGCAAATCATGACCTAAACAGGACCGCTTGTCAAGGTATATAATATCAATAAAACAAATAAAATATTGTTAGAAAACTTGTAAAAAATTCAAAATTTTGCCATGTAAAAAGTTCAAATTTTTGCCATACTTAAGAAATTGCAATGGGAGTGAAGGTAGTGATTAAGTAGGACGGAATTCAATCACAATTGATTATGCAAATTTGTACAATAATGATTTAGAGAAAGTTACTATTAATATCAGTAGTTGAGAGAAACTTCATATATACTTGATTGGAATCATCCCTATTTGAAGTATTCCTGGAAATAGTTTTTTTGGTGTCATATAAACCTATGTAGTAGATTATTGGGGCATAGCATTTGAATGCAAGTATATGAATAGAAAAGACCAAGCAATACTTGATTCAAATCTTAGTATACTAATACATAGTAGTCATTTCTTGAGCTTAGAGTAATATGTATATTTGTATAGGGGATACAACTTTGTAATTCTTTAAGGAAATTCTACCTTATGAGTAAGACTCACAACCAATAGAAAAGATAATGGGTAAAAAGTAATTACATATGTATGGAATTTTGGAATTATTTGGTGCTCTTATTGGTATTATGTGAGGTGTTTATTGTTAAATTGTGTACCTTAGGTGGTTGGGAGAAATGATTGCTTTCTTTTTTTAACCAGAACGAGTATTTCTTTTGAATTAAATATGTGGCTAAATAAACTTACAATTGAGATTTCAAAAGCTTATGATAGAGAAAAACAAAAAAAAAAACAAATATTGGGAACCTAGTACTACCTATGACAAAATTAACTCCTATCTATGAGATTTAATAGTTATGATACAAGACCAACTACAGTGAATCTTGAAGAAAACTCTTAACAACATAAGACACTTGCAAAATATGTGGTTAACTATTGAAATATGGAGAAGGATCCGTCTCCAAAGTGCATGTCTGGGATTTTTGGTTTCTGATTGAGCATCGAAGAATTTCTTGAAGCCTTACTCAGTTGAAGCTCTAGCAGGCCCAATTGATTTTCCAAATCTTAATTTTCACTTCATTGGACTTCAATGTTTTGTGCAGACTCATTCTCCTACGCTTAATGATCCCTCCTCTCCTATGCTGCATATTTCTCGAGCTGGCGAAAACACTCCTGAGAATCCCGCTTGCTAGATTTCAGATGATGCTTCAGAGTGTTCATATTGTGTTGCAGAACCTTCATTTTGAATGAGATATGATTCATACCATGAGCTGGACAACAATATGAGTTGCTCTCACTATCTTCCATTGCAAATTCCCCCACCAGGATCTTCCAACCTTTTTCATGATGACATCCCTCCAACTAAGGACATCTTCCTACTTGATGATTACACTAATTAATTCCATTCTTTTGGAGTTGTACCAAATTCTTGTAATGATAGGGATTAAACTTTCTCATGCTGCTCATATTCATCATTGACATGCCACGTTGAATTAAAATTACCCCGCTTGGGAGGGATTTCATAGCACGATCATGTACGAGAGAAGTTATGCTCATCTGCAGAGAAGAGACTAAAGGACCTGGTTGGTAAAAAAACTAACCACTACACTCTCGATTCCAACTCCTGCTGATTTGAAAGGCCATAAATACACCATGAACTTACATGATGCCTACAAATAGGCACAAGTTCATTTCTTCCATTCCACATGGAGGAAACATAACCAACCAATGCCCCATGCTAAAGATACATGATGGACCTAGGGAATAGTGGAATAGACAAGGATTTTGTCATTGATCACTAGACCTCCTTGCAATAATTTAACCGCCATGTTGGCTTGGGAATCTGCTAAGTTTTTCAATTTTATTAGAGCATGAAACAATTGGGAACCTTGGAAAATAGAGAAAAGAGAGTTTATTATTCTAATGAACATTTGGAGGTGAAAATCCTTAGGCACCAAATGAGAATGGAGAAAGATAATGATGTTCGAAGAATCATCAAACACCCACACATCTGGAATCCCTTTTTGTTTCACAATCATCAATCCTTGGAGGAGAGCCAAATATTCAACTCTGTTACTAGGAAGCCTACCTAGTCCCCATGTGTATCCAATTATCCTCTGTCCCTCAGGGTTAGAGAGAATCCCTCATGATCTTGCCATACCTGGGTTCCATTTATATGATGCATTAACGCATATACAAAAATTGTGTTGTGTTTTCCACTATAACTCAAAGTATTGCTTATTTTTGTTATTTACTATGGGGCCAAGTTATGATTGCTAGACATAGGAGAGAAGGATGGCGAAAGTATCTCCCTGACACAATGAATATCCTTTGCAGAAAGGCCCAATGCTGAATAGAGAATCTTCTTTGATTTCACACTCTCAAAAGCAATTCCTTGGCTTGAGCTGCAACCAGAATCAGAGGAGTGACATGGTCATGGAAAATAAGATTATTCCTTACCAACCATATTTTCCAACAAATAAAATTGGGAAGAGTCAACTAACAAATTTTAAACTAACCTTTTCCCTTGAATGAAGTAGGGTGTTTCTTCCCCTAGTCCTTAAACATTTTGTCAAAAATATTGGGATTAAAATACCTTTCCCAATTGGGGAAGTGGTATAAAATCAAACTTTTTGAGAAACCAAACACTCAAAAAACATATGGTTAATGTTTTCATCACAATAAGAGCACATAGGACATTTGGATAAACCATGAAAAACCTCCTTGATTAGATTATACCCCATAAGGAACCGACCATGAGATAGAAGCCAACAAAAAAATGAGACTTTAAAAAGATTACCTTTACTACAANGAACTATAGAGATAAATTCCTTAATTTATCCTTGAGAGAGAGGGGGGGGGGAGAGAGAGACAAGAACTATAGAGATAAATTCCTTAATCAACCTGTCATCCAACGCCCTTTTTTCTCCATATAGTGATTTAAAGTGTAAGAAATTGACTTCTTTAATCTTTTCGAACCTAGACAATTGGTTCCCATCTTGCATGGGAATCTTAACCATGTTGTTCCTAGGTTTATGGTCTTGGACTTGTTTATGAAAGAAGCTCATATTTTTGTCTCCTGCGTTTAACCAAAGGCTCCTAGAATTCAACCTCCAATAGTCTTCCTCATTTATACATGCCTTATGGAAGTTTGCATGTAGTTTGATTCCCTCCATAATATCTTGATTTTTAATCTCCCCTTGTTCCATTTTAAATTGGCGCTCCTCTAATATCTAAAATTCTTTTTTCTTTCCTTGCATTCGAGAAGATATCCCTTTCACCCAATCTTCTAGATCCTTCTTGGATATTGTTAGCTTTTCTTCCCAAACATAGAAGGATGACCCATGCATCGATATCCTCCAAGTTTTCTCGATAAGGTCCATAAAACCATCCTCCTGAATCCATATAGTGGACAAACGGAAGGGGACGGGATCAACATTATCTTCCTCATTAAGGGATAGAGAAATCGGCTTATGAACAAAGAATGCAATTAAAACAATATGGAAGTCAGCTGTGATCCCTTGCAACAAATATGAGCTATGAACTAAAAACCTTTCCAATTGAGCTATAATATGACCTAGCCTTATCCTCTTATTTGTTTAGGTAAATATACCTTTAGATGGTTTGATATCTAAGAGATCCCAATTGATAACAATGTCATCCACTAGCTCTCTTAAAGGATCCCTCACCTAACATCCACCCTTCTTTTCACTGGAATGAAGGGTTATATTTAAATCTCCGATAGCAATGATATTTTTCAAGTCTAGATTTCTCTTGAATTCCTACAAAGACAATTAACATTCTCTTTTTTTTTTGAAAGCATAACTAGGGCATATAAGTTGAAGATGTTTAACTACTTTTGTGAGTGGATACCTAGAAGATATGTAAATATCTAGTGCTGCGAGATACAAGATTGAAGAAAACAAATTTGGTGGAGTCCCATAGAGTACCAATTCCTCCATATGCTCCTCTTAAGTTTCCCACTTTTCGAGAACTTTGTTTCCACAATTGTTGACTTGTTCTTAAAAATTCTTCCACATCTAACTTTGTTTCCTAGATCAAAAAAATGTTCGGATTTGTTATTCGAATGAGATCTCTAATGGATTATTCTTTAGGCCCATTGCACGTTCCTTTGATATTATAGGAGACCAAATTCACTATTTAGATGAGGAGCTAAGATGGTCCCCTTTGGGCACTCGCTCTTAGGGCTTGTTTTTACCTACATTCCTACTGCTTCCAAACATGGCCTTTTCGATTGTCGACTTGGATCCCATGTTTTTTTTCTTTCCTAGATTGTGGCTCCATTTTTTCTCTTTCTAACCTTCTGCCTTTATTCCCAAGGTTTTCTTTGGATACTTTCCCTTCCTCTTTCGAGAACTCCTCTGGGATTTCCTATGCATACCCCTTATCCTACAAAGTTGCTGCTGCTGGATCCTAATTCTATGAGATATTATGAGCTTCCTTGATGATCTGAAGGCTTCTTCGTATAGAAGTTCTAGAATAGACCCCCCCAGGGAGGGTGGGGCCAACTCCTCCAAATATTTTTCAAAGGTCTCATCTTCAATATTGTGGCTAAGGATATGGAATTGATTTCCTATAAGAATATGTGGGATTCTAGAGGAAGAGGCACCCATATTTCCCTTTTCTGGACTTGATTGGATTTCTTAGAACCATTTTTCTTTTGGAGGTTGATCAACAACGAGTTTCTAATTGTGTTTGCAGTCTTTAGGAAGATGATCTTAATCATGGAAAATGCGAAACTTGAATGGAAGTTGCTCATTATATAGTTGTTGAATATGAGACCGACAATCCACAGTTAGGGCAATGAATTCCAATAATCCTACTTCAACACATATTCTGGCACATGAATATTTATCTTTAGGGTCTACCTTCTTAATAAATTTGCCTAGGGCATTTCTGATAGCCTTGAGAGTTTTCGAATTCCAACAATGGATGGGAATATTCAAAAGCTTGACCCACATAAGAACAACCTTGGGAATGTCTTGCGAGGGGTCAAAATATGGGATCCATTTGTTCAGATAGAGCCCTTGAGATACCATAAAATAAGGTCTATTTTGAAAGATTAGATCTTTGTCATCCTTTGAAATGAACTTGAAAACAAAAAACCCCCTGCCTACAAAATATGAGGTAACTCGAGAAATCAACAACCTCCAATTTCATTGAATCTAAGCATACATTGATTCGGGGGAGGGCCATAACCTTGTAAACTAGCTAACCAAACCTTTATCTGTGAGCGAGAGGGAAATCTTGTGGGTTGCATAGGGGGGAGGGAGATTACCGAGATTGAGTCCAAGTTCTTCACAAAGTGAGAAGGAGCCGAAGAAGCCAACCTTTTACCTTGAGCCACAATAAACTGCCTGAAAGATGCAACCTCTTGCGACAGAGGGGAGGGAGGGGTGACTGAGGTCATCACCTCGACCATGGCATCCCTAACTCTAGTGGTGCATATGCCAACTGATCCATCTGAACCAAGATCTCAAACACTAAAAGCTTATGAGGAACACACTAAGTGAATCTACGAAACCTTATCCGTAGAGAAAAATCCTCAATGATATGTCATAAATTTGACGCGACGTTGTTGGGAGGAAAGATTGTTACCCTCCCCACCATGGATCAATTTCCGCAAGCGATATGTTGAGCTCTTAATGAGTATATTGTTGTATTGGCCTTAAGCCTTGAAGAGTTTGGTTTACCTTGGGTACTGTTGACACCTAAAATTACGTGAAGTTTGTTTTGTCAAAGTGTTGCAAAACTTATCGTACTTTTTTCCAAATGCTTCATCTTATTGTGAAAAATGAATTTCAAGATTCGTCATGCCTCCTCTTACTTATTCTCATAAAACACCAGACTACAAAGGGGACCTTTCCTAAATTTTTTGCAAAACACAGTTCCAGAATGTCTCCATCATAGGAGATTATTGAGATTATAAAGTTCAAAGGTGTTAGTTTATTATGTGATTTGAAGTTGTGTATTTTCAAGTTTGTTACATGATGTTCAACTCAAGTTTTTATGGATATGATTCTAAAAGAATGTGAAACAAGTACTGCATGGTAGCGTAGTCCCTGTCGATCAAGTTGGTTAGACAATTTGAAAACCACTGGCGCATTGGTTGTTGTTTATTGATTAAGGCATTACTATTAGCGTCGCCACTACTGCTGCTAGGTATGCCAGGCGACTAGTTTCAAAATGTGGATATTTGTGTAATTCTTCTAAACCACCAAACAATATGGCTTATTACATGGAATAAAAAGCAATAATATTTAAAAAGCACACAAAAATAAGAAATCAAAGTAGATAAAAGTAACTGAGCACAAAAATGTCAAATGTAAAAATATTTCTTAACAAAGTATACATGTATATATTTACAAGTATATGCAACCCATTAAGCATTAACCTGGATTGACAAACAAAGTGTTATACCTATCCTAAAAATTCAAATGAGTTAAAATTAGAGAGCATTAACTTTTCATTAGTAAAAATAAATTCAAAATGAAACATGTATCATGCATCTTGAGTCTTAACAATGATAACGACTTGTTATCTAAGATGATAATTAATATAGAAAGGTCGTGGATCAAATATTTTATTTCCTACACAAAATTATTGTTTCATGTACCTTTTTTCTTTTATAATATTTTTTTAACTGAGTAATATATATGGAGCAATCAAAACTCCCCATATCTGTTGGAATCTCGTATAGACATAATTGCTCAAGATCCAATTTCCGTTGCTTAAGTTGCGTTTTTGACCAGTTAGATAGTTTTAAAATATGATATTTAGCTTAGAACCAACATCAGTAATTGCTG
This sequence comes from Pseudotsuga menziesii, assembly GCA_001517045.1. Classification (NCBI taxonomy): domain Eukaryota; kingdom Viridiplantae; phylum Streptophyta; class Pinopsida; order Pinales; family Pinaceae; genus Pseudotsuga; species Pseudotsuga menziesii. The sequence continues at coordinate 56,054 of LPNX010910419.1, read as the reverse complement.
AAATTACAAGATTGCAAAAACTGCAATTTATAAGCAACATTTTATCCGGATTTAACAAAAAAATAAAAATAAAAAAGTCGGAATAACGGGGCGATTTGGTTAGCCTATATCCTACGCATTTTTTAACCATGCCTTGTGCCTTGGATGAAAGGTTATATCATTATGTGTCATGTAAGATATTGGGAATGTAAAAATCCTTTTGTTTTATTCTTTTTGAGGCTCGGGGCATTAAAGAGTGCATCACATCTATTTAAGATTTTGAAGTTTAGTGTCCATGTGATATGTCAACAACTTGACACCTTTAGAAATTTTGAAACTTGTACAAAGACAAAGTTTTAGAACTTGTGAAAATTGAGATGGACAACACTTTTAGAAACTTGTGATGTATCACACTTTAAGAGACTTTTTAAACTTTCAAAACTTGTGACCTTGGAAACTTTTGAAACTTGCAATGTAAGGTTATGATTATATTAAGCATTCATTCTCTTGTCCGAGTCTATGGTTGTTTTTCAACTTGGGATTTGGGCAAATGCTTTCAATAATGTAAAAACAAGTTTTTAACATTTTACTTAGGTTATTGATTTCGTAACTGGTTTTGGGTCTTTGGCGATTCCTCAGTGATTATCAATTGGGCTAAGAATGAATCCACTTTATCCTTGGTGAACCTAGATGCCTGGTGTATGGACACTAGGAATCTTATATAAGGGTTCACACATGTGGATTTCAGTCATGTATTTAGGGAACATAACAAGAGGGCAGATACACTATCCAAGGAGGGGCTATTGATGACTGTGGGCAGGCTTCCTCTCACGGAAACTTGTGAAGAAAAAGTGTACAGGGAGGTCACACTTCAGATTTTTTTAGAGCTTTGCTCTGGTACTTTGATGTTATTAGTCTCTTGACTCTTGCTGAGAGGTTTTTGGTTAAGATGATTTTTATGTCTCTGGATTTTGTGAGTGTTCCTGCTCCGCTTTGGATAGTGTCTTTGGGCTCTTCATATTTTCTCTAGTGACAGCAATGACTGATTCGATTACATGACATTTATGAGAGGACCATCACTGTATATGATGCCTAGTTTATGATAGTTTAGCCTTTTTAGACTGTTTTGCTTGTGTTTTTTTTGTCTATGACAACTTGGTAGACCTGGCATTTTGTTTCGGTGGCTATATTGTTGACTTGTTGATGTAACAAATTCCTTTGATTCAATCGAATAGCAAGGAATGCTTTTTTTGCCTGCAAAAAAAAAGGTCTACAAATAGATACGTCCGAACGACCTTTATTGTTGTTTTGTTAGAATCCTGCATACCTTAGCCATGCAATAAATGAACCTCGTATCACATGATAGATGGAGAATATTTTTTAACACTTTGAAGAAGATAATATTTTTTTCAAATGTATACTCTGTGTTATTATTATAAAATGATATATTCTCTTTATGTAGTTGCTCGTAGATTCTTCATGGTGTTTTCCAATGCCGTATGCAATTGCTAACCAACGGTAGCCAAAGCTCTTCTCTAGAATGTCTAGCATTAACACAACGCCAGGTAGCAAAGCTAACAAAAGAAGACACAAGAACAACCCGAGAGCAGAATAAATGACATGTATGCAAGCCATGCACCAAAGAAGTATGCCACATATTATTTTTTTAGTTTTATTGTAGGTTGTCTCCATGCAATAACAAATGTGACAGTTGTTTTCTAGGTTTTGTGAACCTGACCCACTTCTTCTGGCCTGCCTAAGGACACACTCCAAGCCTTTGGCTGATAATGCACTCCAGGTTCTATAAGAAATTATATGTCGTCGTTGCAGCCTGTGATCATTCATGGTGTGGGAATTGATAAATTATATTATCAAACTAGCAGGCTATCTTCGTTCCGGATCTGCTAAACTGGTGTAGCTTTGCAGGTAGGATTCTACATTGAACTTCTTCAACATGCAGACGCATAGTTACTAAGTGTCATATTTTCAGGCCTGGTTTAAATTTTGCATTCATAACCTCAGTGAAGTGTGCAAGAAAAAATGTTCAGGGACAATGAAGCTGATTCTACATTTTTTGATGGCTAACATTCCAATTTTTCCCTTCCAATTGATGAAAATTGTTGTAAAATTGCAATTTCCTTCATATAGTTATGATATTTCATTTATTTGGAACTAAATAGAGCTAAATAAAACTATTAAATTTTATGTTATGCTCTAAATATTCATGTTTACAGGTTTGTATAAAGATCTTCATTCGACTATTTACTTACTACTCCTCTTACTAATGTTTCCAGACATGCTTGTGCAGAAGCTGGCTTGCCTTAAAACTCTTGTTTTGCAAATTTTCTTTGATAGTCAATATTTAAAATAAACTTAAATATTCGACCATAATTTCAATTTTTATGCAAATTGTTAAAGCTACCCAACTGAAGCAATGGCTACCAGTCGTGGCTAAAGATTTACAAGCACTTTAGCTTTCTTAGTCTTCACTTGCAAGAACAACAGAAGCTTTGTCTAGGCACTTCACGCAACCACTGCAAATTTATGACTCCAAGGCATAGTAAAAACTCAAGGAAATTGAACACATTTCTAAATTTTTGTGTGTATTATTTGTTGTAGTTTCACTTTAGACTTAATGTAGAAGCAATGCCCACAATCAATTTCACCCAAAATACAATTTTATTTTGTGAAATTAATAGAAGTAATGTGTGTGTGCAATTTGATATAGGTTTGAGTTAATCGATATAATAGTGCATACAATTTTATTTTGTGAAATTAATAGAAGTAATGTGTGTGTGCAATTTGATATAGGTTTGAGTTAATCGATATAATAGTGCATTTGTTTCATTGTTTAAGATGGAAAAAAGGACAGGTTTAAACTTGGGACTGGTAGGTAATGCTTATCGTTTTACTCATTGTTTAACAGGGAAAAAATGACAGGTTTAAACTTGGAACTGGTAGGTAATGCTTATCGTTTTACTTTTTTCTATTTATTCTTAGAACTGCATTCACGAGAAAATTACAATTGACCCATTAGGATTTTGTATATGAGTGTCATCGGCCTGCAATAGTTTTAAGTGCATGAAATAATTACACAACAACTAAAAGAGTTGGGATTTCACACAACAACTGAAAGGTAATCAATACTTGTGAAAGCATTCATAGTGAAAAATTGTGGAAGCGCTAAATTAACCGTATCATCTGGTTTGTTTTTCCTTTTAGCGGGAGGATGAGTTTTAGGCCTAGATTTGACAGCCTTTCCGTTGCCCACACCCGAACAAAGAATATCCCTTTCCTATTATCACTGCTTCAAGAGTTCATTGTCCACTACCTAATTGTATACACTGTATATGTCTACACATGCTTAGAAAAAATTGTGATTTCATTTGATTTATAAAACAATTATAAACTTTATAACTCAATTTATTTTTTTGTGTATGTGCAGAACCGAAAGAAAATGACGGGACTACCATAAAGGTTCAACTTACCTCACAAAGTTACTTTATAAAGCTCACAAAATGCAGGATGCTGCTGGTTGAAGAAGATGTTGCTCCATAACTGCTCCAATTATGAAGAATCTGAGCTCGGACTATGAAGACATTAGTAATCTTCGCATAGGAAGGCATCACGAAACCTTAGCATCAAGAAAAGACCACCTTAACATAATGAAATTTAGGAGACTATTATGGTGGTAGTTGTGTTGGGCACAATGAAGTTTAGGAAGCTTTATGTTGTTAGTTGTGCTGGGTATAATGAAATTTAGGAAGCTTGGGGAGTGAAGGTGCAAGCAGGCAGTGCTGAGCGATGAGGTAAGGCGGTGAGATGCCCATCAAAACAAAAATCAATGTGAATTTAATGAAGAGACCGAGGATAGAGACCGAGCTAGAATGATCGGGCCCAAACTTTCTCTAAAATTCAGAGAGCATCGAATGGCAAGGAGTTAAAGCATTGTCAAGAGAAGAATCCCTTCCCAGTACCCACACACCACCACTACGGAAAAATGCTTCAAACTATAATCCAATCAATTGAATTTTTTTTTTTACCCACACACCGCCACTACGGAAAAATGCTTCAAACTATAATCCAATCAATTGATTTTTTTTTTTTAAATTAATAAATAAATAATTTTCTATAAAATTTGGTTAAGAAAATATATTGCAATGGATTTAACTAAAACTCATACTTAGTCGAGGGATATAAAAAACAATAATACCACAGCCTTCGAGACTAATAAAGTTTTAAAAATGCCATAATACCATAGCCTTCGAGACTAATAAAGTATTAAAAATGCCATAAGTTAAAAAAAACATGAAACATTTATGACTTTTGACTTTTGGTTCACATATTTCTTTGTACTTTTCTCCGACAGCAGGGAATTTTTATTTGGTGACCTTTTCGCATCCATATTATGGCATGCACGAATTAACGAAGCTTGGCTCTCATTACCAAGCCTTCAAACAAAGCGCCCATGTCTTATTCCTTTTTCATGTCCATATATTAACTAGCAATTGCCCCAAGGAAGGTGCAATAATACGTCGTTAAGGTAGTTGTTAGTCGGGAAGGGAGGAAAAAAAGTGTAACATTGAAGTAAGCAAAAAAAAATGGAGCACTTCAATGTATTGAAAAATCAGAAAATTAAATGCCATTGCATGGGAGAAATATATCTGATGAAGAAAAGAAGCCAATGTGTAGTCATAATCTGGAATTACTTGATGTCCATGTGGTTCCAAAGTTCATAATTGTGCTAGCATAGGTTGTCAAAGCAGCTTGGAAAACAAACATTTGACGACGGTTTATATAGTTCTAACTTCTCACATTAACAAAAGTCCTGTTCAAGGAGTAGACATGATAGCACTGTATGGTTTGGCCAAAATGGTGCAAATTTGAAGACATTGCCTGCACTTCACAAATGCAGAAAAGATAATCAAGAAGAGTAAAAGCAAAGATTTCAGTATATATATACATTTGATAATTCAAGGTAATAACACAGTATTAGTGAACACTCTTGACAGTGTATGATAAGTAGCCAAACTAACGACTATCAATCCATCATACATCAATTGACACAATTGAAGACAATATCAGTACCCATGGTATTGTTTTAGATGATACAATGAGCTGCCAACCATGATTCATTATCATCCAATCCATCAATAGATGATTGAAACAATTGCAAACAAAGTATTTATCAATAATTACATCTCTAGCCAAAACCTGCAGTTTCTGGAATCTTGACAAATCTGCAGATTCTGGAATCTTATGCAATGGAGCCTGGAGGTACTGTTGAGTCTCCAAAAGATTTGGCAGTTAAATTTGGTGCCCATGAGGCAACAGATTCTGGCCTTATTAATGGAAAACTAGCATTACAGATTGTAAGCCCAGCAAACTCTTTTCCACAGAGCTTTAAATTGTTTCCATACCTGAATCCTTCTTACATTTGTTTAAAACCTAAAAAATACAAGAGAAACCACACTATATCAACCCATTTTTGTCATAAAAATATACTAGAAACCATTCTTACACTCAAACATACAAATTGAGGTTCTGGTTATCCATCAACTGTTTGCATTTATGTGGACAAATGTGTAGCCATGGATTGAATCTAGATGGTGCATCGGGTATATTAAACTGTACACTAACAGTCCCAACTCAGGTGAATCTAGTATGCACCTTGCACTAGAAGGAAACCTTGCATTCATAGGTTCAAACTGAGGGTGCAGTGATCCATCAAATTTTTGTGTTTGTATGTTCCACTTCCTATATGTGTGACAGTGCATTGAATCTGGTGCATTGGATACATTGAATAGGGACATTAGCAGTGTAAATTTAGGTGACTCTAATATGCACCTTTCACTGGAAGCAAACCTTACATCCACAAATTCAAACTGAGGGTGTGGTCATCCATCAATTTTCCATGCTTGTATGTGCCTAAATGTGTAATATATGCGTATATACCTAGCAAACCATCTAAACTGTGATATGCACCATACCCAATGGACATGTTCAAATTAAGGGTGTGATGATCCATCAACTCATGTTTATGCATGACTATATGTAACGATGCCTTAAATCTAAATAGTGCATTGGTTGTATTGAATATGGACACCAACAAAGATCCATTGAAACTTGGATGACTTTTCTGTGATATGCACGACATAAAAGACATGCTTCTCCAAAATGCAGGCAAAATGACTATGGTTTGTTTGACTTAAACTTGCAGAATGAAGACTAATGCTATGAGTTATCATAAAATAACAAACTTATCAGTTATCCTACTCCATATTGACAAACGTTGGTAAGTCATGAGTTTCAAATAAGTGAACACGCAGTATAAAATGGCATGAGAATCAAAGTAACTAATGACTCCACTTAGCCCATTCCTCAAAGAAATATATTTTATCCATGGCTACTTTTCCAGAAGTAGAGAAAACAAAGAGTATAATTATAATTATCGGAGAGGAAAAATTTGAGAAATGATATTATTTTCCCTTGTCTTTAGAAAGTTGGGAATAAAATCCCTTTACCTGGTAAAGCCTTTCTCATCTAGATTCTTTATTGAGGAGCCTCGGTGCCCCTTTGATTACCAATAAATCTATGAATCGTATCTCACCAAGTTATTCAAGCCATTGTATCAACTCAACTATTCTATAATCATATTTATGGTAAGAAATTGTCGATGCATTTCAGTGTTAGTTTTTGACTATGTGATGCCTATAATGAAAATTTAGTGTTGAAAGATAGACCATCATATGAATCTCAACTTTTTCCATATGAGAATTATTGTTTCAGTTGGAGAGGTTTGACAAGTATTTGATATTTCTAAGAGTAACTTCAAACAGAGAAGTCCAAAGAGAGCTTGGTTCAAGGATGAAGTTACTTGTAATGCCTTTAAAAACAATGGCATAAATGGGAAGATATATAGTGCTTTTGTAAGAAAACCCAAAAAACTTAGTGCCCACTTAAATCCTATTCAAGACCAAATACCATCTACCAAGCTCTAAATAATGGGCATGCCATGTGGCTTGAAGTGAGGTAGCACCTATCGTGGGAATCTTTCTTTGAGTTTATTTTAAATAACATCTAGGTATTGGTCGGCCCTAAACTCCTCTTAAAATTTTCCATTAATTAAATTGTGGAAAGCTTCAAGTATTTAATGACTTAATGCTAGTGATAAAATGGGTTAAGTATGCTTTCAAACTTCAAAAACCAATTGTGTCCCTTCTTCTAGACCAACTCAAATAAGTTGTCAAGGTTTTTTAAGAAATCTCTTTTGTTTAAGTTTATAGGGAACACAACTCAAATCCCATGAGTTGTCAACCATTGTTGTTTAGGGTCACCTTGGTCTTTATTTTAACTTTCATGTCTTAAAGGCAACATCTCAATTAGAAAAACCTAGGATTGCTCTAATATTATGAATTGATTATTTTGCAGTGTTGCTAATTTTAAAGTTTAAACCAACCCCTTCTTGTTGTTGTTGCAAAGGTAGACATTTATCCTTCTTAGCATGAAGCTTGTAACAGTTATCGGTGGGGTCGACATAGCTCTTTTGATATATGCAATACTTCTTCCCATTACGTTCGAAAGATGGCTTCTTTGAACCTTTGTTCTATCCATCGTTTCCTTTGTTACTATTAGACTCCTAAGAAGATAAAATTTACTTTCACATGAAACTCTCCTTTTGTGATTGTTGTGAGACTATTGTATCTTCTTAGAAGGTACTTTATGCAACTTGGACACTCCCTTTAATTCCATTTGGAATGCACGATAGAAGTGACATTGAGTAACTCATGTTTGCCTCATAGATGTTTGAAAAACACATCAATGAATTAATACAGAGGATTTCATCATTATTCTCCACTTCAAGTTTGATGGATATCCTGTTTAAAGTTTAGATATTTGACCAGTAATTTTCCAAAGATGCAATTAGCGGGACAACAACTCCCATCTTTAGCGAAGAAGATAGAAATTCTTCCACATTGCAAACATGATTTTTCCAACACATGATGGTTGATTGGAAGCTAATATGTATCTATATTTATCTCTTTGACAAGTCGCAAATTCGTAAAACTGGAGTTAGACAAAAAGGAATTTTCAACTTCTAAAAATTAATTATACATTGTAGTTGATTGGAAGTGATTCTCTCAAGAAGGGATTTACCATTTAATTTTTTTCTTTCTCTTGAGCTTCTGGGAGACAATGAAGACATAATTTCAAAGATAAACTCTTGTGGGATCTCAAACCTCTTTTCCAAATGATATTTTTCCCATGCAATTCTTCATTTTCTATGTCCAATTTTTAATATGTCCAACTTATAAGGAAATGATTCTAGCTGTTCATAGTATGAAATGTTGAAAACTTGAAGCCTACAAATATGACATATCTTTTTCTGCCAAATTCCGGATGGGGAGATGACTTGATGTAAGAAACTCAACTATTCTACGTTGCCCCAGATAGGTTGGTATTGAATACAGTCACATGTTTAACAGATTGAAAACATTTAGAGAGATCAAGTTGACCACAAATCTTGATGGAACCAGTTGCATTGGATTACAACATATCATCAGACTTAAAGGTTTTATGCGTGTGAACTCAATGGGTATCTAGATAGTCAACAAAATTAGATACAAGTGATATCCTTTTCTTTCTATCATCATATAGAATATGTGTCAATTTTTTGAGATTTTGTCCAGCCACGATCATAAAATTATGTTCTTTAGCTTCGTGAAATCTTGTACAGTACTTTGTCCCTACTTGCTTGATCTTGTTTTTTACATTCCGAGACAAACAACTGTCTTCAAGAAGCCAATAGAAAAAAGGCCTGTTGTTGATAAGTTTTCTCTCTTGTTGGGAGAGTTAAAACCACTTGATCCCAAACCCCACAATATTTTAATTTATCTACATTAGTAAATTCTCATTACAGATTTCTGAAGTATATAACAACAAATAGAAAGTAAGTAAAGATCGTAATTTTAAGCCTTATTTATGTTCATTTCCAAATTAGAACAACCTACAATTAAGTCTCAGTACATCCCATATGCCCATTACAAAATATAGGCACTTGTACCACCTTTAAGCCACCATAATTATCTGTACAAAGCTCTTTATTTTTTTTTGCAAATCAGATCTAGAAATTACAACCATTATCATCCTCCAGATCTTCCCCACAAAGTGTAGTGACATCTCATCTCTTGCATCTAAAACTAGACTAAAAAAAATACTGCTATATAAATATGCACTTTCCAGCTTCAGAAAACAACTAAAGAACAGATTTATATAAATTCAGAACCTCTTTTGATTTCTGCAGATAGATATGGAAATTACAATTTGTATTCTTATTTCACAACTACCTTTGAAACTGGGTAAATTAGTATTTTTTTGCATTCAGCACCGGATTTCTCTGTCCCATAAATATGCAATATCCAACATCATAAAAATCCTTGAGACAGAGATATAAAAAAGTCCCTGAACCATTCTATACTCATAATACATTTCTAGACATAGTGAAGACACGGAAATGCCCTTTTGTTGGTAACCATTAACCAGCCATCCTAAAGTGAGGGAAAAGTGCCTGGCCTCTTCTGAGTTCCACTTGGAGTTCCAATTGATGACTACTTTGCACCTTAAGTAAGCTCAAGTGATAGCATGCTATATCTGAATGTTTGAATAAGCTTCAGAATTTTCCCACATTTTTAAGCCAAAGGCGTTTATCAAGGAACACACCTTCTCTACATTGTAGTAAATTCCTCTTCTATCAGACAAATGGAATCCTGCCACGTGCATCTTTACCTTTCACGTCAAATTAGCCAAGGTTATTTACTTCGTCAATCGTCGTCATTCTTCAATCATCTGTTCTGCCAAATTTTCCAAAGTTATGTACTCTTTGAAGCAATCCGTCTTTTCTGTGCAATTCCCCAAGGTTCTGTCCTTCAACAGTCGCTATTCATTTGTCTTGGGCAATTGTCAGTTCTCACATAACTTATCCTAGCTTATCTATGATGAAATTGCCTCTTTCACATATGCAAGTTATGATGCAGATCGAAAATTTTGGAGCTATACTTCCGCTTCCTTCTTTCTTTTTAACAATCAATTTGAATAACCATATCCTAGAAGAGCCCCAAAGAAAACAAGTTGCCTGCACCAAAAACAGAGAATTTAATCCGTAATAAACAAAATATGAAGTAACTTATCTCATCAAACATATAATCTGCCTTCATGAGAAAACAAAAATGAAATAATAACATAATTCAATTTTGGAAGGAGAAATACTCCCAAATGCGTAAGGGTCATTTTGCACTGGCTGAAGCATCATATATTTCAGTAAAACAATTTTTATGCCATGTTAGTATAAAGCGAGTCTCTGCAATTTACTTGAATGTTGTAATCCAGTTCAGTTCTGCACAAGTTACATGACTTACCTTTAAACAGAAATCCTTAACTGACTCCCTTGCAAAGATACAAATTGATGGATCGATCAGTAGTCAAATTTATCCCAGCTTATCTATGATGAAATGGCCTCTTTCACATATGCAAGTTATGATGCAGATCGAAAATTTTGGAGCTATACTTTCGATTCCTTCTTTCTTTTTAACAATCAATTTGAATAACCATATCCTATAAATATACACTTTTACCTTTGAAGTTAATTTATTATTAACATGATAGAGATTTACACATTTACAAGAACCAGGCTTGGAAAACCCTGACCACTAAAAATAAGAGTAGTTTGAGGTCTATGAAACAGGATCACTTTATCTTAAACGTTGAGAAATGTATCACTCTTGATATTTCACTACATAACTAGACCATATAGCCCAACATGACATCTAATGATCTAAGTGAAGAGGGTTTTCTCCATTGGTGTCCTTTCTAATCTCTAAGCATTTTACTGCTTACTGGAAATTCCTTCTGACATTGCAGCATTCCAGCTTGGAAGTTCCCAATGCCTCTCCAAGTTTAAGGTGTGGGATTTAACAGTGGCCTACAATCGCTCTGGATAATTCTTGCACCATATGTCTTATTGCAGTTTCTGGGATAAGGGGCAAGGTGACTTGATGCCATATTCACCTGTGTTAAAGACTATGCCCAGCAGTCTGTTCAAGATTCCAAACTTCATTATGGCAACTAAATGAAGGGTTGTGCTCATTGGAGGTCTTAACCCAATACCTGATTGTGAGGAGCTGACAGCCATGTACCACATTTTCAAAATTAGTCCTCAGTGCATTTGTCCAATTTTTATGAAAAAATTAAATTCGTGGAACCTAGAGCATAGGCGAATTTCAAATTTGATGGAAAATTTAAGATCATGTTCCTTTATAACATTTACACAATATTTATTAAGATTCATTTCCTAGAAAATAAATGATGTTGTTATATCTTTTCTGGATGGATGTTATAACAAAGTTTGCTTCACTATCTTTCCTTAATTTAATGACAAATTTTATCATATTTATTTCTAGTGGCGATTCTTTCAAATTTCCTTATCAAACACGAACACAAACTGGGTGATATAGTGTCTTAGTATTGCAACAAATTGATTGGTTGAAGCACATGATCCACTACTTGTGCAGGCCCTAGAATTTATAATCATACCCCCATCACCACACCAAACCAAAATCTCTTGTCCAACCTAAATACACCCACCTGATTGTTATCACTTCCAGCAATACTAAGCAGAAACTAACAACAAAAAATTAGCAATTACGGGTAACAGGTGGTCAGGTTAGTCTGAAAGTGTCAGGATCAGGCCTTATTTAGACATTTAGAAGCTCAACAATTTTATTATTTTTGGTAAATCTGAAAATTGTAAGTTTTTTTTAATGCACAAGTGACAAGTTGGGTTGATGGTTAAAGATAAATTTCACCAATGCGATAGTATTAAGCAGTTTAAATTACATGTAACAGGTGGTTAGGTTAGTCTGACAGAGTCGGGATCAGGAGTTATCTGAAAGTTTCAGGTTTTTTTAATGCAGAAGTTGGGTTGATGCTTAAAGGTGACGCCAATGTGATAGAGTATGAAGCAGTTTATTAAGCTCCCATTCTCACTATTGTCTACACTACCCAAATGGTTTGTCAACAAATGATGAAGCAAAAATACAAATTGTTTTTCAAAAAGGGATGAAGCAAAAAAGCAAGTGTCGAACAACCAAAGGGTTCATCAAAAAGCAAGTCTCAAACAAACTTGAGAGAATATATGCCCTTCAAATCTGGCATTTAAGCCAGAAGAAATTCATGTTCTGCAGTGCAGCTTTCAACCTAGGAGAATATTACTCAAACCAACTTAAACAAAATGAAAATAAAGACGAACTTGGAAAATAGATACCCCTAGAATCTGCATATAGATCATGGATAAGTTGCATTACAAACAGTCACATAGAAAGATAATTGCATTTAAAATGTTTCTAGCGCCAAATTTGCAGTGAGATATAAACTGAATGTATGGAAAACGATTGCAAAACAAGTTATGAATAAGAAATCAAGGAAAAACCCACATCTAAGGAGGATATGCGCATGGGATTTTTGCAAAATGTATGAGAAACAGTTTTAGCTTAAGATGTGCAGTTGGGCAATAGTTAAAATACATCAGACGTGGCTTCAGAAAACAGAGATGCAAATAAGTCACAAGGATAATGCATTTAAGAGATTATTGAGCAACATTTGTAGTTTGGCCACGAGTAAAATGTGAGTAAAATGAATGGGACAAAGAGTTTACAACGATTCAATCAAACAATTCTCCAATACGATTAGATAGTACAAGCTCATGTGAAAACCAAATATTGAAATGAAATAAACAGACAACAAGCAAAAGTATCAAGTTTTTTCAATTTTTGTAAGAGAAGCCCTTTACCATCAAAGCAAACTCATAAAGCCCAAAACACCTGTTAAAAAGCAGTAATAAGAAACATTCGTTAAAATTAAAATACCCTTAATGGATATTCCATCTACTATTTTGCTAACCCTAATGGCTGAATATTGGGGGCACTGAAGTAAAATGATCAAATAAAAGCAATAGAACGTGTTGTGTTTGGATGAAAGAAGGAAAAGATCAAACCGTTTAACCAATGACCTGAAAAACATGCATTATAGTGCTAGTAAAATGGACAACATGGCTTTGTAAACACATTTTGGAAAGGAAGATTACAGGGCACCAGACCATGATTTGATGCAAGAAATCCAACAATTTGTTGATATTGGATTATTGAAAACAGTAGTGTGGATTCTGCACTGCAACAAGACTATAATGGCAATGGCATCAACCCTAACCAATAACACCACCTCTAAACTTTGAATAAATATTCAGAACAACACACAGAAGGCCTCTTGATGAGAAATGGTCCAATGGACAAACATTAGAGTTTCTAGGAACTGTCTAAGTCCTCATATAGATAATGGGATTGTACAAGAAACTCCCACAAAGGACAAAACTTGGTAGGCTGGCAACTCGTCCTCTAGAACTGGTTAAGGACGTATTATTGCACCAAGGACTTAGACGTATTATTGAACTGGTTAACCATAGTGCTATTAACCAAGGACGTATTATTGCACCTTATCCTATTGAAGAGAGGTAATTTTCACTTCCTACCTCTTGCTTATCAAGAGATTGGAGGGCTTTATGTCTTTTTGCATGATCTTGCGACGGTGCAGATATCTCAAGCCCTGCAAGACTTGCCTCTCCAATATCATGTCGGATCTCCTATGCTCCAGAGATCTTGTACTCCAACACAAAGTGAATCTCTTCCCCCTTTTCACAACTCCCTACAGATCAAACATAACTGAGCTTATCACAAAACCAAAAGTTCCCATTAAACTATCCTTAAACCCTAATGGAATTATTTTATTCACCTCATTTTTTAGCCTAATCCATGATTGAAACATGCATAAATGGGTTTAGCTCAAACTTCACTTCATATAAGCAGTAGCAAAAATTGAGGATTTAAATGTTGAAGTGAAATTGAACTTAGTCAACCTTCTTTTGCAGCCTACATCCAAGAGTGAAACATGCATACACAATTTTAAGTCAAAACTCACATGACATGATTGGTTTAAATAATTTTGAAGTTTATAACTTCACTTGACCTAGAATGTCATCGGAGCAACAATTCAAGTGCACAAATGTTTTCAATCTGACCCAAATTTTATCTATTCATATTTACTACAAATGTACCTAAATGATAAGTTTAAAACATTAGACACTTACAAGTTACACTGCACTTACAGTGATGCCTGTATGAGCCAAATACATTCTTGAAAAAAAATTCTTGGGAATATATATTTTTGAATCTATTTCTTTTTTGAAGTCCCATATCAGCCTCTCAAAAGCTAGTTCTCCACCGTAAATGTATAACATCCAAAAGAATAAAAATTGGGGACTATTAGCAATTAGATCAAAATTAACATAAATAATTGTTCACGGAAACAATTTAATATAATGCTATTTTTATTTGTAATGATCATAAAGCTTTATTCAATTCAAGTTTCATCTCAACTTTAGTTCATTGTTGAAGAAGTATGCCTCTTCTCTTTACCCTCTCTCACTTCATTAGTCATAAAACATACATTAGGAAGCAGTCCGTTCAGAAGCTGCTACAGCCGCATATTATTGAAGAGCCACTGGCGCTGCATATTGTTGTGGTGTCTGTCTTGGACTTCGATTTATAGAGACCGAATTTGCACCTATTAGTGCCATTCCTGCATGAGAAACAATTCATCAAAATTAAAACCCACCGAAATACTTTTAATCTACTACAAAACCCACCGAAATTGAAAATGATTATAATATTTGACATAAATATGGGAGTGGAATGTACTCGAAGATTGAACATGGTTTTGTGTTGATGCTTCACCCCCATTCTGTAACGAAGCAGTCGTTGTCGCTACCAATCCTAGGCTTCTATACTGAACAATATGTGGACCCTGCATATATCCTAGTGAGGCAGGATATCCAGACGCACTTTGTGTTACTTGTGCATGAGGATACATTGTTGTTGCTGAACCAGCATATAGTTGTGGAAACTGGGGTGCTACATATGGATTATAAAATCCATGCAACAAACCAAGTAGATATGGACATACAAGACATGAACAAGTGAGTTGAGATGAGGCATTTCCTCTCACACCCCTAATTACAACCTAAAAAAGTTGGCACATAAATACATGGATTTCAGTAGTAAATTCACTTGATTAAAAAGGGAACAAAGACATAAAAAATATGAAAATATAAAATGAACTCATCAGTGCTGCAAGCAGAATCGAAACCAAAACCAAAAATTAATAAAAGACGAAAGTCCAGTCACACAAACACAATAGTTTTTATTATTGATAATACCTGTGCAAAATTGAAATCTGGAGGATATGCTGGAAACCTGCAAACACACGTGTGTATTAACTATTAAGAGAAATCACTTTAGGCAAGAAATTATTCTTATTGAAATTTTTCTTGTCACGATTTTTATTTTACAAGCTATCATATCCATAAACCATATAACATGGTTATGTTAATTGTGCCTCAATATTCATAGTGCATAGATCTATCGATTCTAATAAAGATCAAAGTCTTTGAAAGAAAAAATTAGAATTGCATGTTTGGACTCACCCAAATGGAGAATATGGATAACCTTGTTGATAAGGATAGGGACTAGGTTGTGGAAATGTGAAGCCACCATTATAAGTAGGTACTCCCTCTTGAGAGCCTCCTTGAAAGTGGGCATTTGGTCTGAAACGGTTGCCTACATGAACCAGCATGGAAGTAAGAAGACAATAAGGTGGTATTAGTATGAAAGATATAACAAAATCTGACATAAAAGGAAATTTTTCCTCTAACTGTTTAGGTTAGAGTTACATACCCTAGGTCCCCAACACAAACCAAAACCCACGCAACCCTACGTGGTCACCCTTTTCAAACACCAAATACAATATGACACAATCTGACCTAATACGATATGTTGCTTTTGACTGGTAAGGAGACAACAACATTCCCAACACAAAACACAATTAAACGTCCCAGGCATCCCTACCCGGTCATACTTGCCAAACTCCCAATACATTCATATTTTTTTCCCCTCTCCACAGTCACAAATAGTCCATTTCATTGCTTCATGAATACCGACATCTATTGAGTGTAACACTACAGAATAAGGAATCTGTGCTTCTAAAACCCAGATTCAAATGCCATGGAAAATATGTTGGATAAACCATAGATGGTCTTTCAGGCTAGACAAGGTCCCAATGTTGTGTTTCAGCTCTGAAGAAGGCATTTCACTTTACCTTTAGAAACAAGTACTGCAACAGCAGTCTCTCCAGTTGAAGGATAATTGGCAACTGGCACCTGATTCAGGCAACATAAGTTAGCACACACACTCGTGCTGAACAACAAGCGACTGTATAACCTTGAACTCGTATAAATCCCTATTTATAGCACCTTGGAATTATCTCTTCAATGACCCAATATATATTATAAAGTGCCTTATACATAAACTTTCAAATTCCTAAACTACACAAATAAATATATAGATACATCTATCTTTTCCATATAAAATTTTCAAATATCAATCCACAAGCAGCTAACATTGAATGTATATGTAACTCTAAGACTCCATCTGCATCAAAAAGCACATTTTTTCTTCTGAAAGCGATAAACAAAGTTCAAAAAAGATCTCTTGATCTATCATAATCAATTCAAATCAAGATTCTGATTGAATCTTACAGGGTTCCCAGTAGCTATTGAGGCTGGTAATCAATACCACCCTCCATCCAAAAAAAAAGGGAAAAAGAGGGAAATCTACAGGGTGCTGGCAAGGTACCAGCTTCCTCATTATGTATCCTTGAGTGCTAAAAGGTGAGGGAAATTTATTTATCTATTAAACAATATAAAACAAAATAAATAAAATCAATTCAAATCAAGATTTGTGTTTTTCCAAAAGAAAAGAGGCCTTCCAAGAAAGACAGTCTTTGTTTGTAAATTTGAATGTGAGATACCCTTCACTGTATTAAGGAAAGGAAAAGAGCAAAATCCCTGGAGATACACATCACAAAGAATACTCATTGATTTATTGTATTTCAAGACCACAGATTCAATGATTTGAATCTGAGTTTTAGAATTGAAAATTCATGTCACTCATCATCAAATGTTAACAATGGAGTAGATATCCATCCTTGCATACAAAAAAACACAGTTACCTGCCATCCAATATGCATAAATCCCATGTTTCGTCTATATGCACTCTGTAGCATTTGCGTGTAAAACTAACTTCTTTGCCCTAGAAAGAAAGTCCTAGTTCTCACTATCTAGTATGTAACCTTGTGAGTTATGCTTCATATGGGATGCTAAGGATGACAAAGCAACATTGCAGTGTAACTTATCACCATCAATGAGCATTATCCCTTTCAGCCAGTAATCAATCTAATCTTGCAAGAAGCGAAAAACAAATAGGGAGCAAAGATGCACTAGACCATGATTTGATGCAAGAAATCCAACAATTTGTTGATATTGGATGATTGAAAATAGTAGTGTGGATTCTGCACTACAACAAGACTATAATGGCAATGGCATCAACCCTAACCAATAACACCACCTCTAAACTTTGAATAAATATTCAGAACATCACACAGAAGGCCTCTTGATGACAAATGGTCCAATGGACAAACATTAGAGTTTCTAGGAATTGTCTAAGTCCTCGTATAGATAATGGGATTGTACAAGAAACTCCCACAAAGGACAATACTTGGTAGGCTGGATACTCGTCCTCTGGAACTGGTTAAGGATGTATTATTGCACCAAGGACTTAGACATATTATTGAATTGGTTAACCATAGTGCTATTAACCAAGGACGTATTATTGCACCTTATCCTGTTGAAGAGAGGTATACAAGTCAATCCAATAGGCCTAATGTGACATCCTTTACTCCATTAAAATATTTAAGTGATTCAACATATAAGACTGGTGCTTTAGATGGACTACATTGGGTTTGCATGAAACTCTTACCCTAAGCATAAGAAATATGAAATTTCACAGGGCAATAGGCTGAATCATCTTTCACAAATCCTTAAGAAATGTAAAATCACAATTTGCAAAATATTTATGAGTTGTTTTCTAGATTTCTTTGTAGAAGTTACTTGTTATTTATTTGATATCAGTCCATGCCAAAGCAGAGCTAAGGAAATTGGTTTAGAGAGTGGTCTGGAGACTCTCTTTGAGTTGGTGTTTGTGTTACTTCTAGTTCTTGTGTTAATATATTTACATTGTTATCCAACATTTAATGAGTTGATTGTAGGCTCTTTACAAACATAAAATCTATGGGACTCGTGGATGGTGAAAGACTTGCTAGACTCATTGGTGTAGACTCTAGAGATAGGGATATTCTAACCAAGATGTCTTTCTTAGTGCTTCTAGTTAAATTTGGAGGATGGATAGGGTTGTTATTGTGTGTTGACCTTTGTAGGTGTTGTAGAAAATTTAGTTCCAATCTCCTTTTAAGTTTCATAGAATACAAGAAAAGAATAAACAATTTTTGCAAGGAATGAGATAGATAATTGGATCAAAAGAATGCCTTCAGTCAAAACAATGCACATTTGAAAGGGTACAAGAATAATATTTTAAAAGTTGAAAATACCCTCTCAATTAGTGCACAACACCACTATCAATCACTATCGTACCTTATATGCATCATTTTTCTTTAAAGCTGTAGGCTGAGTCCCATCTTTGTAGGTTGAGTCTCATCTTAGCGCCAGCTTTTTCAAGATCTTCAATGGTCGCATCAGAGGATTATTGGCCTCCTACTCTGAAGACATTTGTGGATAACAAAACATCATTTTCAACTGAACATAGTGACATTTGGAAAATATCATATGTGAATATTTTAAAGAAACACAATATCTATTTAATAAAAAAAACCTCTGAGATAAGAAAATAAAATATGCAAAATAGACCTTCAAAAACCATTGTAGAATGCAACTATAATCGATAAGAGAGCACCACTGATTTGGATCCCAGTTTGTATCTTTGAAAGCATTGACATTTGAATCCAGTGTTAATAACAAGCCTCTTTCGAATAAAGAAAAGAGAACCCGTCAAAAGATTGAAAGGCAATCCCCCTTCTACGTTTTACTCCACTGACTCTGTACACTAGGCCGCAAACTATCGACATTACTTACGTTTTATCCAAGCATCTGGTTTTGCCATAGGATATTCAACAGGTGAATCAATGGCTTAAATTGAAATTGGTACTAAGTAAATAGTCACTTGTAAATATCGATTTGCATTTGGATCTGCTGCAACCAGGGGACCTACTGTCAAGATTCAAGAGAAAGAGAAAGAGGCCATTTGGATCTGCTGCAACCAGGGGACCTACTGTCAAGATTCAAGAGAAAGAGAAAGAGGCCATTTGGATCTGCTGTCAAGATTCAAGAGAAAGAGGCCATTTGTGAGGACAGAAGAAACTCGGACCTAATTAGAGAAATGGGATAGCAATCATGAACATAATGAATTGTGAAATTTATAGTAGGAAATCAACAAAAAACAAAAAAAATGTATACTTAGCAAGGAATATACCAATGCATTCATTGCACTAGCTTTCTTGTGGTGTTGGAAACCAAGCCTCTTTTCACGGGATACATAAACTAACCGTAGTAATTCATTGGCATCATTGTCAACTCCCCCACTGTGACCTAAGAAACCTGAAGTGGAAAGTAAAAAGTTCAGTAAAACTAATTTACTCTATTTGAAACATATGTAGATGCATGTTAACAAATGGAAAATAAATTTATGATCGATACATCATATAGACTACAAAGGAAAGATAAGACTACAGGATTAAAGACAAGCATGTGATACTTGGATCATCCCAAGATGGTCTCGAGTGTTGTTGCATGGCCATGGAGTCCCATCGTGCATGGTCCATCCCTCCTCGGGCATTTTTTGTGCTTTGGCCACAATAGTTTTAATTTGGATCTTGTACTCTGAAATTGGGAAAAATATGGAAGATGTCAAGGGAAAGAAAAATCAATAGACCAACGGAAGTAGCACTTGCAATTTGGAGACTTTAATGTGCACTTGCCTTCATTTCTCTCCATTCTTTATCCTTCAAATAATCGATGGTTGCTGAAGATGAGAGAAAAGTCGTATTTTTTAAGAAATGTTAGGATCCCACAAGTAAAAGAAATGACATATCGGTTCCAAGAGTGAATCTGACAGCATTGAAGTTTGCAGAGCATCAGTTCAATGACAAAATACAAAATAGACTTAGCTCGAACTGTTTCTGGCACATTGAAACCGAACCTATGCAAAAGTACATGTCTAAATTATATTCTTCAATGCTATGCCATAGGGTAGGACTCACCACATGGTTCTAATAATGCACTAAAGGGAGGAGCACCAAAAACATGGAATGCCTGAGGTGAAAATGTTGGAAAACAATGTAAGAAAGTCTATTGTCTTAGTATACAAAGGCATTGTGATCAGATCTCCATCCATCTATTGACGTTGGCCATAAAAAAACCAGGCTCTTCCTCTGAGCCTCCCACAAGTGGAAGAAGATCCAAAAGGGAGCTTAAATAGAAAAATGTATAGATAAATAAGGCATTAGGGAACCAATCCATGTTAGATGTCTCCATTTAAAACGATGCCTTCCAGTTATCTTAAGTGCGAATATTTGAATTCTGCATTTATTATATAATCCATTTGTAAGACAACATTCCAATACTTTTGGAAAAGAAAGGAAATGAGCTTGTATGAACCTATGTAGGAACCAAGGCCCTAATATGGGTTTCAACAACAATTCAACAATTAAAAGAATGAAAAACTCTTTGTTGTATTTATAAAGCCAATGAGTAGGGAAACAAAGTTTCATCAACTGCACTAAAATTCAAAGCAGGCTATTGATTAAAAAACACACTATCAGGAAAAATTCTTCATCAGAAGATTATTAATCTAGGCATTTCACATCTCATGTTATCACTCCCTTTATGATTATTCCTGAGTCCTTAGTCTCACAGTTTACATTTTCTGTATTGGAAAACAATAGATTCATCATGCACTATGATAGTATTGACTCAGTTATAAATCTAAATCCCAAAAACATAAAACAATATTATGTGCATATCTCTGACAGACGGTGAAATATCCAGAAGAGGGCATGCTTATTCAAATTGAAATGATCTTTTTCATTATCTAAGCATATTGGTGGAAAAAGTGTGGTGAAGCAAGAAAATTTCAATATTGCAAGTTACAGTCACTCACAGTTCGATAAGGAAACAAGGTCACATGCCTGCCATCCACATTCATATGATATCCTTCTAATCCTGTCCTTAAAGTAAGTACGAACAAGTGATCCTCTGCAAAGGGAAATGGCCAATCCATTGTTGGCTTCATTTCACAACCAATAAACTGATTCACCCACCATGTTGTCTTAGATTCTTTAGGTCCTTCGTCATCATCTCGAATCCATTTTCACATTTGACGTTGATTATGACACTCAAGGTGGCATCAACCTAAGATGTTTGAAATCTTCAAAGTGACAATCCTTTGCTATTTGCTATTTATGGGTTCAGCACAAATTGCACTGTGACAATAAAAGAGGAATTCAAGAATCCTCTATTTTCTCACCTATCTCAGCCAACTAAAGAATGGATAGATGGAAAACAAATGTAGACCTCCTTGAATCTTACACAAAACTAAGTGTTCTTACTAGGCTGAGAGTGTGACCATTGCCTATAATAACTGCCTTTTTAATAACTTAATTGTAGTTTTACACCAAATGTTGCACAAAACCCCAAAAAAATGGTCTGACTATCTGGATGACTTAAAATTGTATTCATTGTTTACAGCAAGTAGCATAGTACCAGATCTTTATTAGTGTATGTTTTCATTGACATGAACAATCAAACATACCACATACACTGAGGATAGAGAGAGAGAGAGATAAAGAGACCTACCAATCATCTAGCTTATGCCAGACATTAGGTGAGGTTTGTACAAAGCTCTAGTAATGTCCTGACTACATTGTCCAACCCAGAGTGCGCAAGTACACCATATAATTCATATTTCAAATCTCCCTGCAATTTGCAGACAAAAGCTAGATTAGGAAAATAGAGGTTGCTTCAAACAAAGAAAACACTAGTTTTAAATTACATGCAAATGGATGATAATGATAAAGTACCTGATTATCTTGTTCATCATTATTAAAATGATTCAAGTCCAAAACTCTAGGATATATAAGTTCTTTGTGTACTTTACTCCCAATGATCCCAGTATTGATGAAACGTTTAAGCTGGATTGAAGGAATCTTAGGTTCACTATCAATCGTAAGCTTTTTTGAAAAAAGAGCTGCCAAGTTTGTAATTCTCACATTCATACTTGGCATCCAATTCTAAAGTTTCTGCTCTCGTGAAAGAATCTAATGCCTCTGTTATTGAATTCAAATTCTCTACTTCCAAAATCAAATCAAATGTGTCTGAGCAGTGCGAGCAATTGACACACCTTATCTGAAACAATTACATCAGTGTTATTATCATAGTTAAGCGCGGATGAACATTGAAACTACATGATAAGGTAAGAATTTTAGTTGTGAAAAATATCTATGCTATGTATAACACCTCGCAAGACAGAAGAAGCAACTATGAAAAACAAAGTGACAACAATACAACATACATTTCAGACAACGCCAATAAAGTGATCCCTCTCAAACCAGTGTATAAATAAGGATAAGATTCAAAGTTACACAACATCATTCAACACTCTTGTCTAAGCAAACACATTAAATAATACCGCCCTTTTGATCTTAGAGAAAATATAAAGTTGAAATATAGCGCGACACCTATTACCAATAATGCAGTAACCTAGTGCTTAGCCATGGTACTTGCCAAACAGTAAACAAAAGTTGAAGCCCTATTGAGTAGTGTCACTTCCAATTAAAACTACATTAATCCTAACACTAGTTGGACAGAGCCAAAAAAAGGGAACCTAGGCCTAATAATCATCTTTGTATGTGCTTAGATTACCGTAGTTCCACATTCCAAATTGAAAACATATCTATGAATACGAAAAATGGGATATAACCCAACAACATGTTGCTAAAGATACCCCAAAATTACATCTTTTAAAGAACTCCATTTTCAACTGCTCTTAATCACCCATGTTAAAGAACTCCCAACACCTACTAATAAACAGAAATTCCTATGTATCCAGCTAAAAACTTATTCTCTTAATAAAAAACTTTCCCATTACTCCAACTATACCAGAGCATGGTTGTTATACAGATCCTCTTCAAAATTTCTAGGCAAATAACATAAAATGAGAATGACAAAATTGAAAAAAAAATAGATATTATCATTAAAGACAGATAAGCAGTAAAATTTTGCATGCACTTTGCAAATCTCTGTCTTCTTACAGTACCTTATTCGTGGATGTAGTAGATTCATTATCTAGATTTAGCCTGTCAGAACCCAGGAAAGAATGTGGACCATGCTCCACTCTGTTTAACATTTGTGTACGTTTAGTCTGCAAAGCAACATATAACATGCTGAACTTGTTCTTTTCTACATAAAAATGACGAGAATGGAAAATCATACAGCTTACTCTAAAATGCAAGAGCGATGGCATAAAAATTAGAGGAACAAAAACAGAATATATCTCAAAAGTAGACAAGGCAACAGTATGTAAACTCATATATATGGGCCATTTTACTGGAATTAGATAAACCTAGTTAGCTGATGTAAACCTAGTTGAGACTCTGAAGTAAAGAACAAGCAGGCTAATCCAACATTATTCCAATATTTTGTGTGACATGGTATCTTGGTAGCAAAAGCTGGAGATGGTAGCAAACAATTCAAATCCTGGACATCTGAATTCAACGAAGTGGGTACCTGGCCTCGAATGCTTTGAATAGCTGCAATCATCAACTTATCTCCAACAATCATTTTGACATTCCTTACGATGATGTCTTTGCCAATTTTTCCTACCTGACAATTACACATAGGGGCATGGATCTAACTTTCTGTGCATTTGATTTTGCAATCAGCGTCGTGTATTGTTTGACTATTACCCCAAAACCCCAAAACCCTAAAACCATAATGACAACTACCGATTTAAACCAATCTGTATATACAAAGACATATATTTCAGGATGTGGAGAAACTGAAAAGGAAATATATGACCCTACCAGCATATGCACAAGACCAAAACCCTAAGATTGATATTTCCTCCTCAAATGACAGAAATACTCAACCTCTATACAGAACAACAAACTTGAAGGAATCTGTGAATACTTACTAGCCTGAGCAGGAGGAAGGGGTTTCGTAGGTAGTTTTGCGCTCGTCGCCATTGCTGGCTGCTGCTTCTTGGTAGCCACTGACGCTGCTAGTTTGTCCTTCGAAGCAGCGAGGGAGGGAAACAACTCCGACAGGTCACCATTGTCATCATCGTCGAGAAGGTCAAAGGGGTTACATGTAGCCATGGCTCCTACAAATTATCCCTTATAGGCTTGCAACCCTAATGTAAAAACCCCACTATCAACATGGCTACAATCCATGTGTTGAAGAAGACAAAGAGCCTCTACCTTACATTGGGGATCATTGGAGTACCGGGATTATTTGAGGGTGAGGGTGCAAACACAAACCCATCCAATAACCAAAAAGACATGAAAATACAGCTTCTATCTCTGTTCAACTCCATTTGTTCACTTTTTAAGGAGTTCATCTCCAATTTGCATGTCGCTATCTCCAGAAAACCTGAGGCTATCAAGCAAAGCATTTCTCCCTTTGAGAATAACCTGAAAAAACTCATTGACCTGCTTTGTGGGAGGATCTAAACCTTGGGAAAGCAAATATGCACTCTGCTGTAATTCTTGCACTGGCTGTCATATCTGTTCTGCTTGCTCTGATCCTTCTGTGATCTGAAACCCCCCTTCATTTCCTACTGGTATGTCCAAGGATAACATCTAAATCGTTGAGTAAACATTTTTAACTGCTGGATCTAATCTCTCCAACTCTTTCAGAACTGTGACACGACCAGTGGCAAACCCACCCCTGATTTCTTCATTCATTTCTTGATGCAACGTCATAAATGACGCTGTCCACAAAAACTGATCAGGAATGCTCAAGTCCACCAATGGACCAGGCGAACCAACAAAGACAGATACAAGAATACTGCAAATAAATATCGTCATTACCTTCACCCCATACATAGCCCTAAATAAAACTCTGCCCTTGCCCGAGGATTTCACCCTCCTTAGGTGAAGACTTTTAGAGATATCATTTAATATGGCAGCACAATTCTCAATTTTCCTGTTGGTTTGGGATGCACCATTTTTCTCCTTGGCTTTTGTTTCTCCTATCAATTCTTGCAGATGATCTCTGGCATGAAATAGCTTGTCGGATAACGACATTCCATCAGAGAAATTCAGCAAATGCAGTCCATACTGGACTATAAGATGGCGGTGATCAAGCGATTGAGATTTCAGCATTCAATGCAATACAAATATCAAGCAGTTTTACAGTGTCATCAAGATATTGATCAATCCATTTTTTATCCCATTTTGCTATAGGAAACCGAAGCTCCGCAACTAAAGACCTCAAATCACCTTGCAGTGTGCACAAGGCTTCCATGGCCTGTCGAATCCATGTCAGATCTATAAAGTCCTTTGGCTTATTCATCTTGAGAAGCTCTAATCTTTCTACTAAAGCAGTCTCAAAAGCTTCCAATACCTGATTAAGCCTTGCAGAGGAATTGAATGATTGCTTACGAATAAAAATTCTAAAAGGATTTCCAAATAATGAGGACATCGAATGACCATCATGAGGATGACTCATGGTCGGATCAAGCCTGACTCAATTGAAGCGCTAAAAAGACAAACAATACAGTACTGTATGTAGAAAAGGTCTTCAAACTACTTAAAAATGAAGCATCTGAACCAATATTCCTCAGGGTGAACCAAAGGTTCGGAAGCACAACACATAAACACTCTGTTATGCAGTTCTAGTCTCTACTCTGATCTGTCCCTTCAGGCTTTAATCAAATTATTTTATTGTAAAGAAACACTCTGTTATGCAGTTCTAGTCTCTACCCTAATCTGTCCCTTCAGGCTTTAATCAAATTATTTTATTGTAAAGAAACACTCTGTTATGCAGTTCTAGTCTCTACCCTAATCTGTCCCTTCAGGCTTTAATCAAATTATTTTATTGTAAAGAAACACTCTGTTATGCAGTTCTAGTCTCTACCCTAATCTGTCCCTTCAGGCTTTAATCAAATTATTTTATTGTAAAGATGGTGTTATTACCTCACAGGCACTTGCTCGTAGGATGAAATTCTCGGCAATTCGCTCAAACACACAAATTGTAAACCTACATCCAGAGAGACAGGAAAGCTTGTTCAATACTCATAGATAACCTGGCATTACATATCAAGAACAAAAAATCTAAACAATTGACCAAATTCACAAAAAAATTGGAATATCAAAAGCAATCACTTGTAAAAAACGCAAAGATCTTGAAGAAGGGAGATCCTTGGATCTTGATTTTCCTCTCTGCAAAAATCGGAATATAAAAAAACCTAAATCCACCTTAATATCGGATTTCCTATAAAGAACTCTTTAAAAACAGGCAGTTGCCTCCATTCCACTTATCCTTTGGCATTTTTGCAATCGGTGCCAAAGAAAAAGCAAAAGCAAAGAAAAGGGGAAAAAATGCCATAGACCAACCAACTGAATAGAAAGTTATATTAAAAACTCAATCAGCTGCAACGAATATTTTGTTCACCTAGATCGACCGTTTTATTTAATTCCATTTAGAGAGCTTGTCGGACAAAAAATCCACTAAATATACTAGACCTTAGCCCTACAAAAATCTTCAAACAACCTTCACAAGCTCAAGGATTCTACGCACATCAGCTACTGGAAACAAGCATTATTCTTGAGCACTGAAACCATAAGACTCAGCATAAAGTTTGGCCGTTTAAGTTTATTTCAGAGTTTTTACACTTAATTTCCCAAAACTAGGGGCCCCAGAGCCATCGCTACGCATCTTTTCCAGACTTGTTGGGAATGCAAAGCCAGATTTGATATTATCTATCACACAAAATCAAAGATTCCACTAAAAATAGATCTCTAGACACCCCATTTCGCCACTTGTGAGGGGTGTAGAATTGCAGGCCCAGAGATGGTTCTTCCTATCGCAGACACAGAGGGATCTACATTGCTCTCTGTCAAGCATAAGGCTAGGGATATCTCGGAGCAGTTTTGATCTGACGACCTCCACCTCAAGAGTCCTGCCTATTTCGGGAATACCCACTGCTTTGTGGATGTCCGATCCCTCTCCAAACTAGGGCACTCGGCCACCAATAGAGACAACTCTGGCCCTAGGAAGGCAATTCCACCAGGCATGATGATATCATTGACACCTATAATAAAATGCTTTCCTAGATCGGGTTCCTACAAACCATGCAAGGGCCAAAAATCATGGCCTTGACGGAGGCTTCAATGCGACATTGTAACAACAATTTCTGTCGGAGAAAACATTATTCCCGGTTGCTCTTTCTAGCCAGTAGCTCCTCCTTAACGAAACCCTCGTCATGCTAGCCAAGAGTTTTGATGAAAACGCACGCTCTTATCACACGCAATTGACAGGTCTGCAAAAACGAAATTGGAAGGAAAAAACCATCATGGGTTAAGTGGCAGGTCCAACCATCAATGCCCAACAAAAGTCAATTTGAAGACATGAAGAACTAGCGGATCACGAAGAAGACACGCGGAGAACCAGCGGATCTCGAAGAAGACACGCGGAGAACCAGCAGATCCTGAAGAAGACACGCGGAGAAATATGGTTGGCTAAATAGACGACGAAATGAATAGTGGTTTCCCAAAGAACTTCAGAGAAAAACGCCTTACGATGTAAATAAAAAGTGTGTATTTAAAATATAAAGCTGATGAGTGAGCAATGTATGTGGCATAAAAAGAGAAATAAAACCATTGAAAAGGAGTTTGTAATGTTGCTTCTCATTTATTTCCACCTTATGATCAAAATAATTGATGCTGGTTGTTTGCCATTTGTTTGTTTTCGTTTGCTTAAAATGTAGAGTATTAGTATAGATCCAAATCCTAGGTTTTATCAGAGACATCAAATTTCTCGAAGTGAAGACCTCTTATTAAGTATTGCACTCAAGAAGCTATTAATTTGATTCAAACAAAAAGACACATCTTTTTAATTAAGGTCAATATATAATATTTTTATTATTAATATTTAATATTATTTATGGTTGACATATAATATTTTTATTATTAATATTTAATATTATTTATGGCTGACATATAATATTTTTTATTTTGTTAGGAACGAACTTTACAACATTTCTCCCATACATGGTTTTAAAACCATGTGCAAGGCCCTCCTAAAACCATGGTGGTTTTAAGAGGGCCTTGCACATGGTATTAAAACTATTTGCAAGGTAAAACCATGGTTTTAGGAGGGCCTTGCACATGGTATTAAAACCATTTGCAAGGTCCCTCCTAAACCATGTACAATAAAACCATGGGTTGTTTAGGAGACCTTGCACATGGTTTTAAAACTATTTGCAAGAACCATGGTGGTTTTAAGAGGGCCTTGCACATGGTATTAAAACTATTTGCAAGGTAAAACAATGTGCAAGGCCCTCCTAAAACCATGGTTTTAGGAGGGCCTTGCACATGGTATTAAAACCATTTGCAAGGTCCCTCCTAAACCATGTACAATAAAACCATGGGTTGTTTAGGAGACCTTGCACATGGTTTTAAAACTATTTGCAAGGCCCTCCTAAACCATGTACAATAAAACTAAGGGTTGTTTAGGACAAGGCCAACATTTTTTTTGCGGATAATTCATTTTTTTTAAATATTTTGTTAGGTAGGAACATTAGAACATCTCCCACATATTGTGTTGTTTTTTCCGACCAACATTTTTTTGGCGGATAATTAATTTTATTATTATTTATTATTATTTTGTTAGGTAGGAACATTAGAACAACTCCCCCATATTAGGTTGTTTTTGTGACCGACATTTATTTTGGCGGATAATTAAAATTTTATTTTTTATTATATTGTTAGTAACAAACATTACAACATAATATCGACAAACGTTACAAGATATTCTACATAACATTATAAGATCTCCCTCATACTGGGATGTAGAGCGCCTCTCGACACAATGAACTTGCTCTGGAATGGGAAATGTGAACTAATTCTGCTCACAAGTAGAACAAGTAAGAGATAGGTTGGATGTTTGTTGGAACCTCGGGTAAACATTTTTGTTTTAAAACAAAGATTCATATGAAGATATGCGTCGCGTGTGATGAATGGGTTAAGTGACGGGAGTTTGTAATATGATTTTTGCATTTAAAGATAACGTAGTTGTTAGCAATCATGTCAATGATCAAATGGATTTGCCACATATTGTTTTGTGATTATTTTAATAAGTTGTACGTTGCATTAATTTCCCCACTTGTTGCTATTGAGTATGCTTGATTTGATCTTCGATTGCATTGAATGCATCTTAAGCTCTTAGATGTTGGTAAGTCTATGTTTTTGTTTATTTTTATGCCACTTGTTGAAATAGTTTCTTCATCGAGCCCCCACCACTCCCTGCGTATTTGGCGTCTATCATAATTCTAAGCTGCAATCAATGGAAGTAGTTCAAATTTGCAATACCTTCTCAAGAAGTAAGCTAATTCTTCAACGAAATACACCATGAGGTGACGTTTCTTGGCATGGAATTTCGACAACGGTGACGCTTCGACGATAACCATCAGTTTCATCCTCCAGCAGAGATGTCCTTATTTCTTCGACAACTGGTCTCGACAACATTTTCCAACTAAGCCAATGGTGAATCGATGTAAGCATTAAATCGATGCCGCCACTAGATCCATGTGCTGCCGACCGCGGATAATACCTTCCCATTACCACCTCGAGCATGGACGAGGAGTTAATGCATGTTCAATCGAGAACCATCAACCCAGTCCTAGAGCATCGAGGGTTGTCATCTTTCTCCTCGTCCCACATCCCTATGGCTCTTTGGAAACTCCTCCTCCTGCATCCCTGCAACTGCTTTCACCCAATTATGTCATCCACTGGTGTAAAGTGTTTCAAACATCCTGCAAGGAGCCTTGCACTAGATAGGGGTCAACTGTTGCGTTGCTTCCAGGTACCCATTTAAACTCTGCTATTAGGTATTCATCACCAACTCGAGCAAGGATGAGGAGTTAATGCATGTTCAATCGGGTGCCATCAACCCAGTTCAAAAGAAAAATAGGTCGTCATCTTTCTCCTCCTCCAACATTCCTACAGCGGGTTGCCCCCAATTTTGCCACCCGTTGGTGCATTCTGCTCAAAGTGTTTCGGACCGCCCACAAGGATCATTGCACCAGATAGGGTTTCAACTGTTGTGCTTCTTCCAGGTACCCATTTAAACTCTAGTTCATATTATTGATTCAAATTCTTGGATGTTATTTCAAGTTCGAAATGGTGCTTAACGAGAGGTCTCCTGCCTTGGTGCTTAACGATTGGTCTTTCGCTTTCCTGCAACGATCCTATTTTCTCCACATAGCACCTATTTCGACTTCGTTTCTAGGCAGTCAAGGCATGTAAAGAAAACCACAAGGATGCTTCACCTACTGCGATGCTTCTAGGTACCCATTTAAACTTTGGTTCAAATTCATGATTTTTATGTCAAGTTCAACAAAATAGCTGAGTTTCAGCGTGCCTAATGATTGACCTAAATAGTTACCAAATTCCTCTGTATCAGACCATTTGTTACGGGAATTTGTCAATTCGACTCCTTTAACCAATTATTAGAACTAATTTTATGGTCATAATGAGTTCGTCTTGGATGGCAGTCAATGGAAAGTGCAATAAAAAGATGACCATAACGTTTTCGATTTTTTGGATTGAGTTATATCAAAGTTTACAATCGTGCTTAGGTGTAAGAGTTCATGTTATGGGTTCTATATTAGATTGATTAGGGCTAGCGAGTTTGGATAAGTCAGGGTGACCACAATTTTAAATTGAAATTCATCATTGTGCTTCAACTTAATTTCATCTTGTAGGGATTGTAGGTTACATTGATGGAGGGTTGCTTGGATAATTACTATTTTCTTCAAAGAATGATATTTAGTTTTGGACAACCACAAATTAAATATACATGTAAGTTAAGTTTATTGTTATGCTTAAGTGTAAATTTATCTTGTCGGAATGTAGGTTGGTAGCTAGTTTAGATATTTATTACTGTCTTTTGACAATACGATATATATAATGTTTAAGTGAGGGAAATGGCAAGTTAAATATATGACATAGAGGTATGACCATAAATAAAATTAACATAAATAAAGTTAAATATATGGCATAGAGGTATGACCATAAATGAAATTAACATAAATAAAGTAAATATTGAACAAAATGTGCATAAAAAACAATTTAGAATGTAACAATGTTTGCATTACTACCTACATAATGCTTTTCTGAAATATAGTGAGAAAGAAAACACCTTGTGTCATATTTTTTTTGCGAGTAAGAGAGAGAACATTCTATTAAGGATTAAAACTAATGGTACATATAGATACAAAAATTGGTCTGAAAAGACCCATGGCTAACTTTTGCCCCCCAGTCCCAATAGAGTTACAATCATTAAGGCCCTGAGGCTGAACCAACTATCCATTTTCCCCATTCCCAATACAAAATCCATTGAATCCATCATGTTCTTTGCACCAAAAAAGGGTCCATCCAAATGGTCAGCGCAAACCATCCTCCCAGTCCCTAGCCAAAAGGGCGTCGCAAGCGCACAACCATTGAATCCCAAAAGAGCTGCTACCTTCGAAGGCAGGCGAAGTGAACAAACCATAACAAAACAACCAACACCTGGCCATCCCACTACATATCCATTTCCCAACATCTTATCCCAACAAAACAAACAACAACAAACCAAGAAATGAACATGGCCTTACCGAGCTCCCATTGGTGAAGGCTTATCTTCTGCAGGAGGGTCCTCGTCGCAGGCTAGCGGAGTTTGCTCTGGAATGACCGATGACGAAGTTCCATTTACAGATCCGCACACAAAGGGAGCTTTCGCCAGGTCCATGACACCTTCCAGAATCTCGATGTTTATATGTCTTCTTTGATATGTGTGCCATCTCCCCAAATATTTCATGTTCCATCATGGTTTTAACCAAGATTTTCCTCAGTATCCAATAAAGGTTCAGACGAGGTTCCATGCCTCGTTCTTCCACCAATTTCCTATTCTCATCCTCTTCCATGTTCTCTATAGCCTCATTGATGTGTGTGGGGTCCCCACCATAAATTCTTTCCCCGTGAGGGGCTCCTCAGCCTTACTTTCACTACGCTCCCCACCCCCTCTTTGTATGCGCATGCGTTGATGGGGAGCCATCACCTCCTTGTGGCCAGATGGGGTGTCAATCTTTTTGCACACCCACAATCGATCAGTTAGAATAGATACGGTTGGTGGGAAACCCAAAATTCTTAAGTACCGACCCTTCCAAACCTAGACATTCAATAGGAGTAAGTCCCACATGATGCGAGATAGATTCATCTTGTACCATTCCTCTGTCATCTTCGCGATCTAGGGTCGTCTACCCTTCCTCCGGCTGTGTCTATTTAAAACCATCAACTACACCCTACCACCACACAACTGTCCGCGTAATCAAACACCAACTGGTTGCATGGTCTTGATCGTAGCTTTTATAACTTCTCTCATTGCGTGTCCCCCACATTCCTCCATGGCGTTTAGAGTCGACAACGTATCGCTTTCTTCACCCACATCTGGGAACTTTGTGTCATATTATAGATTGTGCATAGGGATAAATTTAGTCACAAGAGTGTATGTTCATGACCTAAAATCAATTTGGTTGTCATAACTATTGGTGATTACTTGACTTTATGGTGTGCTATGCATTGTTGTAGGGCTTGGGTGTCCATGCTGGTTTTAGAACTACTTAGTTGTAGGTGCTAAAATATTGATGACATGTACGTTGTTCAGGTAGTCATAAGTAGGGTGTTGAGGTTTGCTTCCTAGGGGTGTTGAGGTGTGCTTCCTAGGACGGTTAGCATAGTTTCACATAACACTTTTTGTGTCCATTCTGCATTAGGTTTTGGGATATTTCTCCTTAGCCTTGCCCATCAAGGACGATGGATTGCGACGACGGGATTGTTTCCTGGATTATTTCGTAGACCTTTTCACAGGGATTGCTTGTATCAATATTGGGGTGTAAGGGTTGGTATGGTTGGAGGTTTGGTGTTGAGGATGGATACTTTTTTATGGAGGATTTGTACTAGACACTCATGGTTGTGCTTGGATAATTAAATTAATTTTTTTAATAACAATGGACACAAAAAGTGAGAGGATAACAATGGGGGTGAATGGGCATAGTCTCAGAGAACAACATAATAAATCCATCCATCATGGTACTTGCATAAGCAATAGGGTTACTAAAACATATAATACTATAACTATCAAATATCATAATGTTGAATAGCTATCAAATATCACAATGTTGAATACCTTGCTAGAGTCATTCATAACCATCTATAAAAATTTAGGTAAGTTAGGTAGAAATCTTATCTAATATACTTAGTTTTATATTCTCAAGCTCCTTATCTGAACAACTTAACTTTAGAATGAGAGATTGTTATAGCCGATTTTAAAACTCCAGGTGAATCACACTTGTATGGCCTTCCCTTGTCCCTCTACAGACTCCTTAGACCCCTTGGACCATTTTTTGTCCTTTGATGTTTCCTTGACCATCCCTAAAAACATGTGAAAATTCATATACGCGACTTTTAAACCCCTAATCGTGTATATACGCGGGTTTGACCCCTAAAACCGCGTACATCGGTATGTGTGCATAATCCAAATCCTTTTGGAGTTTTCCTTGACATGGATCCGACTCACTTGACTCCGGGCCTTCCATATGCCCTGAGATCGCTTAGATTCGACCTTTCATTACCCCTTTGAAAAGCTATATAAGGAACTCTTTGGTACATTGAAGGCATAAGAGAGAATTGAGAGCAAAGAAACTATAGTCCATTGTTGTCGAAACTTATGCTTGAGTCTGCATCCCTTTGTCCCTTGGAGCACTTTTGTGTTCTTCCCAAGCTTGCCTTTTGCTTGTGAGCTTGCTATCGAGAGATGGAGGATTGAGGTGGTGGAGGCCCAAGTGGGGGATTCAGTTTCTCCAATTTGCAGACGTGTCGATAGAGGTTGTATCCATTGTAATCTCTGATTTTATATTAATAGAAATATCTGTTTCTGTCCAATAATGTATGTTTGAATGAATATTTCATCCATGGGTGATTTCAAATGCTTATACATTGTTGATTATATATGCTAGAATAGATCTAACACCAATGTATATAGTATGCTTGTCTTGTTTACTTGTTGTTGAGGAAGTGATTTATCAATTCAAGTTGAAGTTGGAAAGCTCAACGGGGATCTACTTCAACCATCCGGAATAAGGTACGAGGTCTGATCCTTTAGTGTTAGATATTTAATTTCTATTGCATATTGGAAAGGATTGATTTCTAGAGTCAAGCTGTCTGTTGTGGTACCCCAAGCCATAGGAATTTCTCTCCGTAACAGAATTGGCGACTCCGCTGGGGAGTTCCTAGTATTTTTCCTTTGGGGGTTTTCTATCGGCATTCGATGACTTTGAATTGCTCTTTTTCTCTTGTTTCTGTGTCGGGTCTGGGGGCATGTTTGCCTGGAAGTGTCTGATTGGTGTGAAGTTTGTCTCAGCTTGTCTGTGTGCCTTTATTTTTAAGCACCTTTCTTCCTGTACGCAAGTTTTGAACTCACAGTCGCGTATATACACGGGTTTCACTGCAATTTCCACGTACACACGCGGGTTTACTGCGAACAATCATGTATGCCCTTAGTTTTGCCTTCTAGAGGAAGTTGGAGGGTTGTTGGGTGAATTGTGATAATTGTTGAGTCTCCTTTGATACTACTAGAGTCTGTATACACCTCTATTTTTTACCAGAGACGTTTTTTTTAGGGTAAATTTCTTTTTTAAGAATGTTCTTGTCATTGCATTTTCGATTTTTTGTTTTGGGATTAGTGCATTAGATTTCTTTTACCTTAGTACTTTGCTTGAGTGCTGCTTGAGTGTGCTTGCAGAGTCTGGGGGTTGTAGAATCATTCTTTTGCTTTTATATCTCATTTTTATTTCAAAAAATCCAAAAATATTTGCTTATCATCATGCATTGCATATTGCATTTAGCATTGTACTTTCACTAGATTTGCTTTGGAGTATTAGTCAGGATTTCATATAGGAAAGTTGGCATCTATCATTTGAAGAAAATTATGCATTTCACGTAGTAGCATACCCTATTTTTCATGGACACAATGCATTTGCATTGATTGTTAGGTGTGCATTTTAGTTCATGTTGTGTCATAACACCATTAGTTGCACGACCATATACCTCTTTTGAATAATAAATCCAATTAAAATCAACGCTTAAATTAAAATGAACTACACTATTTTATTTGATAGGGTTCACCATCAAGACTAGGTTTTAGGGTCTTGGAATAGTTCATTGTGAGTCAATTCTCCAATACCACTAAACAACAACATGTATGTGTCTGTCCAGGTGAGTGTGTGAAATTCCTTGGTATAACCAGTGTTTCTCAGGATCCTCCCCTCAAAAGGGAGTTAAGCACGAGGTAGTGTGAGCATTTATTGATTGGGATGACCCCTAGTCATAACTGAGTAGCACCGGAGATATTTCCAGGATTGTATTCGTATCTAGGGGCTCTTTCGAGAGTTTCAGGCTTTGCTACCCTGCCCGTACGGTCAATCCCACCTCCGACTGTCCGCTTGAGCATTGATTATATTGAGGTGACCTTAGTGGCCTTACCTAGGATATTGAGGGGTTACTTTGCAGGGGTTATTCTGCGGGTGTCCCGACCAGGTTGGGGTCGAACAGCACAATCGCTTTACGCGTTGAAGCCGAGGACCACAATAATTGGTTACGTACCTCCGCTTGTTGTGTATGGGAGTCTCAAGCCTCTCCTAGGTGAGACATACCTGCTTCATTCGGGAGCTCACTTATCCTACCCTTGATTGATTGTGGTTGGCTTTAGATTTTATTGGTGATTGCTCTGTGCACGTTAGCTTGCCGAGGGTTTGTGTAGCTATAGAGTCTTTTATATTTTTGAGTCATTGTGGATTCGGGTGCAGCTCCTCGTCATTCTCATCGTTTAGCAGGGCTTCCGCCTTCTACATCTCCTCCTCCTTTGGGAGAGAGAAATAGACAGTCCAGGCGGACTACTTCACACATTGATTCACACATCATGGGAGACCAAGTTGAAGGTATTCTTGAACCACCTTCTCCCATTCATGTGGAAGATGGGGAGTTTACTCCTAACTATGATCCTTCACCCGACTTGACTGAGTTAGGTCCTGCGATTTCTGAGATAGGTACTTTTCATGATAGGCCTACTTTCTCTAGGGTTGATTCCCCATTGACGCATCATCGGTATGGAATGCTGGAGGATGATGAGACTCATTTTGAACCCGTGAGCACTAGTTATGGTAGTTATGGTATGTCTGGTTTTCCCACACATGATTTGGAATTTCATGTCGAATCTGAGTTTGAGCCTAGCACTATGCCTGGGGGCACTCTCATTCCTTACCATGCGGAGAGGTTTGGGAGCACAAGTCACATTGCACCTTCCATCCCGGCGGTGGAAGCTACATCACATATTCCTCCTAGGTCTAGGGTTAGTGATCCTATTAGGATACCAGATCTGAGATGAGGGAATAACACGTACATAATTACTCAGGTCCCTTCGTCCTCTGTCCCTAGTTCTTCAAATGCTCACCCTCCACCTCATTCACGTGGTCCTTTGGGCCGAAACGTTGCTATGAGTCATGTTTGTACTGCGGTTACTAGACTAGTTATGTCTCAAGTTCACATACCGCCCATTGCTTTGGGGGGTTATACTTCTAGAGGTCATGTTAGTACTTTCGGAGCATATATTCCTACTTTCGGGATGTATATTCCTACTTCCGGAGCGTATATTCCTACTTACGGAGTGTCTCATGGGACATCGCATGCGATGACTTGTGGACCTTATTATGGGACGCAGTATGGACATGGTTCTTCACCTTATGGGGGCGAGTACCGATAACCTACTTACTCTCCAAATTACGGCTTTGTAGCTCCGAATAGTCAGGGTACACCACACTATGGTGCTTCCATGCCACCCTATATGGGTCAAACGGGAGGAGGGCACTATGGCCAAGGCCATGGTGTTAATCAAACCTATGTGAATTAGAACTATCAGGGAGCAGTCCATCGACCTCATCATCCTAGGCTCTCTTTCTTCGCAATGTTGAATCTTCCTGACTTGTCGAGATTGACGAACGATCCTGTAGCTCATGACCCGGCTTGGCCGCCAGTCCCTACTAAGATTCTCTCGGACATACCCAAATTCGAGGGCAAACCGAGAGAGGATCTGAGTGAACACGTTACTACTTTTCACCTATGGTGCTCTTCGAATTCCTTGCATTAGGACTCAATCCGATTGAGACTATTTCAACGCACCCTTACAGGGCCTACCGCAAAATGGTATATAGAGCTACCTAGGGGAGCATTCGCTTTGTTCGATGACGTAGCGATGACTTTTCTTAACCAGTTCCAGCTACTAGTGCGTTTAAGACGTTGGTACTGAACTCTTGTCGACATTTCGGCAGGATAAAGCCACACATATCTCGTATCATATCCAAGAGTGGCGTAGATGGAAGAGGTTGATTAAAGCCTTTATACCGCCGGAATTCCTCCTCGAATGGTTCCTTAAGTCGTTATTTCCGTAGGCTAGCGAAGGATGTTTCTACATCTGGGGTGCAAAATGAGGAACAAGGCATTTTTAGGGCACAGGAACTGGATTTGATTTATGCTCAGTCCGGTTTGTTATATGAGATCATTCCCAATTCCCCGCGTTCTAGTTTCGACCCCAAAGTTAAACTTGGACCACATGCCGATGGCATTGTTGGTTGTGCGAGTGCTAAACCTGCAGATTCGGTTGCAAAACAAGTTAGTCAATTGTTAATCAACCAATCTGCTTCGGGACAAGCCAGGGCTTCGTCTCAACCCGCCCAAACGGCGAGTGTGCTTTCATTACAATCGTCGGACCAGAAGGGTAACCAGCAGCCCGGATGGAATAAAAATAAGGGTAAGAATAATCGTAAGGGTGGGAATAGGAATGAAAATACTAATAATAATGGCAAGCCCGTGATGCTAGGAGGGACAAGCAAGCTAAACGTAAGATTAAATTCCCTTGCAAGTTGTGTAAGGATGATCACCTCACTTACTTGTGCCCTCGTATTGATGAAGCCTCGAGATTCTTGGCACAGGGCCTAGCTGTGTAGACTAACCCTTTACCTCACAATCAAAATATGAACTTTAGGACCCATGATCAGTCTGGTGGTGATCAAAATCCATCGGAGGGTAGTGGTCATGGTTGCATTAACATGGTTCGTGCTGCGAAAGCTGTGACCTGTGCGAAGGACTATGGTTCGTCACAACCCAACCCAGGAAAGGAGCCTGATCCACCAGGGTCCCCTTTGCGTATTGAAAAACTGGTGGATAAACCTGAAGCTGCACCTCACATTCCTAAAGGAGTTCTTAAGCATTCGGGGCACAATCCTAATGCCCGAGCCACCCATAACTATTCAGTTGTCAAGGATTTGAGCCATACTCCTTGTGCGATGTCTGCACTGGAAGTGCTTCAGAGTTGTCCTTCGCAAAGGAAGGCTTTGCTTTCTGCCCTTGGTGTGAATGAGGATAATTCTTACTCCGTGTATAATTTTGAAACCGCAGGACTTCAGCCTCGCTTGCCTTACTATGTGTCTCTTTTGATTCACGTAGAATGTCTTAACATGACTATCAAGCGCACTGTGATTGATGAAGGCGCTGCTGCTTCTGTGATGTCTTTAACATGTTGGAAGGGTTTAGGTTCCCCTGAGTTGTCTAAGTCTGTGACCATGTTAACTGCATTCAATGGGAGATCGTTTAGGCCACATGGGATCCTTCCTTCCCTTAAGGTCCATTTGGGAGGGAAGACCGTTGCGATAGAGGTTGAGGTGGTTGATGCGCCCCTTGAC
This sequence comes from Pseudotsuga menziesii, assembly GCA_001517045.1. Lineage (NCBI taxonomy): Eukaryota > Viridiplantae > Streptophyta > Pinopsida > Pinales > Pinaceae > Pseudotsuga > Pseudotsuga menziesii. Next base: position 16,950 of record LPNX010910419.1, on the reverse strand, counting down.
TACAATCTCTTACTAGGTACGAATTGGATGTACAGTATGCAAGTCGTAGCTTCTTCCCTATTTCGCGTTGTGGGATTTCCATTTAACGGGAAGATAGTTACGATTGATAAAATGTCATTCAAGAATCTGTCGATTACCACATCTTTGGGAGCTTCGATCCCGATCGTCGAGCACTCTCAGCTGGCAACTGGGAGTGTGGGTGTGGGCATGTATCCATCCCTCATGGGAAGTTTTAGTTGCCTTGCACCGATCCTTATGATAGGGTCTAGTTCCGGTGAGGCTTCGACATCTATGAGATCGGTGTCTTTTCGCACGAGTCATATGGAAGATCTTTGGATTCTTCCTACACTAAGTACTTCGAGTGAGCCCATCATGGCGGACGTGCCGTTGCCTGCAACTATGGTAGCTTATAAAGCTAATCTTGAGTGTGTTGTAGAGCCTAGTCCTTCCTCTTCACGGACGGAGGAGGAGGACCCATATGTGCTGCCTGCATGGGCAGTATAGTCTTCTCATGCACACGACTGCCTTGATAGTGTTTTTTCCTTCAGATGAAGTGATTATTGAGGCCATGTCAGGAGTTGAGCCACCATGGGAAGAGCTCCACCATAGATCTTACTTTCTTCCCGAGCTTGACCGCTTGGAGCGTGAGGAATTTAGGGAGGTTCTTAGCGAGAGAATTGGTAGTCCCATGATTCCATTAAGCTCTCCTAGTCTGATGGCTGATGGGAACATGGCAAATATATCTCCAATGATTCCTATCAATATCTCTCGCGATCCTGGCAGGATAGAGAATGTCTATATTGGGGCAGAATGTTCCCATGCTGAGATTCAAGAATGCACTAAGCTGTTTAAAGAATTCTGTGATATCTTTGCTTGGTCTTACAATGAAATGCCAAGTATTGACCCTCGTATTGTCGAACATGAGATTAAGACTTATCCCAACGCTAAGCCTGTTCGTAAATGCTTGCGTTTAGTGAATCCTAGGAAAGCACCCGTGATTAAGGCAGAGATAGAGAAACTGTTGAACACCGGTTTTATCTATCCCGTTCCCTTGATGAAGTGGGTCTCAAACCCTGTTCTGGTTGATAAGAAGCAGGGAGCAATCTGCATATGTACTGATTTCCGTGATTTGAATCATGCCTGTCCTAAGGACAATTTCCCCACACCATTTATCGATCAGATTTTGGATGAGTGTGCAGGTAGCGAGGTTTTTTCCTTCATGGACGGATTTTCCAGATATAATCAGATAGAAATTAGACCTGAGGACCAACATAAGACTGCATTTATTTGTCCTTGGGGAACTTTTGCATATCGAAAAATGCCTTTTGGCCTTAAGAACGCCGGAGCTACTTTTCACCGGGCCATGACCTTGATCTTCCACGATCTCAAGTCGATTATTGAAGTATTTTATGATGACCTTGCTGCTCATTCTCGTATGAGAATGCGTCATTCCTATCATTTGAGATTGGTATTAGAAAGGTGCCGCCATTATTTGGTTAGGTTAAATCCTCACAAGTGCATATTTTGTGTGAAGTCAGGTTGCTTATTAGGATTCATCATTTCTAAAGAGGGTATAAGAGTCGACCCTTTGAAGGTAGAGGCAATACTTCAGTTGTCTCCCCCGAAAAATATTCGTCATATTCAATGTTTGCAAGGCATGGAAAACTTCTTACAGAGATTCATTGTCAATTTTGCCAATTTGACTAGAGGCTTCATGCATCTTTTGAAGAAGGACACCACCTTTTGTTGGGATGAGCGAGCCCAGGAGTCCTTTGATGCGCTCAAGCAAGCCCTAGCATCGGACTCGGTGTTTAGTCCCCCAGACTATAGCTGTGATATTCTACTTTATGTGGTCGCATCCATGGAGACAATTGGGATGGTTTTGGTTCAATAGGATGAGGAGCTCCAAGAGCATGTCATATACTATCTGAACCGTAATCTTATTGACGCGAAGATTTGTTATTCTCGCGTTGAGAAGCTTGCCTTAGCTACCGTACATGCGGTTCAACGGTTGAGACATTATATTCTCCTTCGCTAGACCTTGGTTGTAGCGCATGTCAATCCGTTTCAATTAGTCCTCACTTGAAGGATGATTGGGGGAAAATATAATAAATGGATTGTCATCTTGCAAGAATTCGACCTCGAGTTTGTTTTGGCAAAATCGAAGAAATCGTTAATTTTTGCAGATTTTATATTGGATTTCCCAAGCGAGGCCGAGGAGTTGGTTTGTGAAGATAAGTTTATCGATGAGCACATCTTCTTAATCTCAAATTTAGACCCATGGTATGGGGTTATCATTATATATCTACAAACATTGAAGGTCCCTACTCATCTATCACAGGATGAATGACGACGATTACGTCACGTGTCTAAGAATTACCTCATAGTGGATAACACTTTATACCACCGTGGGGTAGATTCTATTTTACGTCATTGTTTGACTCATGATGAGGTTGAGGTAGTGCTGAATGATTTCCACGGAGGGGCGTGTGGTGGTCATTTATCTGGGCTTTCTACAGCCCAAAAAATATTAAGAGCAGGTTATTTCTGGCCGTCGATCTTTAAGGATTGTGTTGATGCGGTCAAGAGGTGCCACCCTTTCCAGGTGTTTGCACATAATATGCGCTTGAAACCTGCCCCGTTACATCCCATCATCACCGTCGATCCCTTCACTAAGTGGGGGCTTGATTTTATGGATTGCAACCCAGCTTCGGCTGGGGGGCATCATCATATCATACTGGATGTTGATTACTTCACGAAATTGGATGAGGCTATGCCTACAATTAAATCCGACGGTGAGACAGTTGCGCACTTTGTATTCAACCAGATTATTACTCGGTTTGGGATTCTGAAAGAGCTTGTCCGTGATCATGGCTCGCACTTTCAGAATCGTATGATGGAAGAGTTGGCATCAAAGTTAGGGTACAAGCAAGAGCGTTCCTCCTCTTACTACCCTCAAGCGAATGGACAGGTAGAAGCAGTGAATAAATCACTCAAATCCATTCTCCAACGAACCATCGCACAAAGCAAGAATAATTGGCACATTATTATATATCCTTCTTTGTGGGCGTATAGAACCGCTATTAAGACTGCCACGGGTTTTTCTCCATATCAACTTGTGCATGGAATGGAGTCGATATTGTCGGTTGAATGCAAGATTCCTTCTTTGAAGCTAGCCGTAGAACTCTTACCAGACACTTCACGGAGGAGAATTTGGTCCACCTTGAGCAACTTGATGAGCAACGTCGAGATGCCTTGGTGGCTCTAGAAATAAATAAACGTCGCGTAAAGGTCCAGTACGATAAGTCTGTTCGTCCAAGGAGGTTTAGTGAGGGAGACTTGGTCCTTTTGTGGGATCAACCGAAGGAACCCTTGGGGGCAGGAAAGTTTAACCCCATGTGGCGTGGTCCTTACGTCGTCAAACGAGTGTTAGAGAAGGGCGCTTATGAGTTAGTGGATTACGAAGGAAAGGCCTCGGCGGAGCCTAGAAATGGGCTCTATCTCAAAAATACTATGCATAATTTTCAGCCAAGGCTGGTTATTGTATATTATTGTACATTTTTGCATAGTTAGGTCTTTTTCATATAGTGATCGGGTTTGTGATTAGTTTTCGTTTCTTTTGGCAGATGTCAATGGAATATTCCAACCACATAGGATTCGCGGATGGTGCGAGCCGTCACACTCAACACTCAGCCTTTGCTGCTTGGGTGATTTATACTCCTATGGGTCAGGTATTGTCTTCAGGAGGCATATGTCTACGACCATGTTCCAACAATGGTGCTGAATATAGTGCCGTTATTGAACTTCTACGGGATGCCATTTTGCATGGCGTTCTCTCTCTTGAGTTACGTCTTGATTCAGAGTTACTAGTGCCACAACTTAATGGTTTATACCATGTTAAAGATCCGATGTTATTAAGAAGATTCTTACGTGTGAGATTATTAGAACGACAATTTTACAATATAACATACATACATATTCCAAGAATTAATAATCAAGTTGCTGACTCATATGCTAACTACATGTTAGATTGGAATTTGTTTGATACACAATAAACTCATGACAAACACAAATTTTTACACATTTAAATAAATAAACCGATCATCATAAAAGTTTTTATATACATCCAAAATGTGGTAATACATAATGTCATGATACAAAAATGGGGCTCTCGAGCCACCAAAATATAATACACGGTAATACAAAATATATCACTCCCAGGTATCTAAGCCTGTGGAGGAGGAGGGGGGTTGTGATCATGGAATGTCACTACGGCTCTAGCTAGCCGTCGGAATAATCACACCTATGCTCGTGGTACACCCACCACCTAGCGCTGCATAGCCTTAGGAAAGTCCTCGACTTGCGCCATGGGAACTCTGTGTGTCAGCCTCACAAAGTTGGTATGAATGCTCTGGAGCATCCGCTCCCCATCCACACCCGTGATATCATCTCCTCTTCCCCTCTGTCTATGACGAGGGAAGCCTTCAGGCCGTCGTGGTCCTACATCTGCATGCATTTGGTATATGTCACTATGTATTGTCACCCAAAAACATGTCTTTTGATTTCATGTAATGAGAAAACACAAAAAAATTAAATAACTCAAAAATTTAAAGAGAGGGTCGAGATTCGTTACCTATGTTACCGTATGCCGATCCTGGTGGTAGCGGCATGTCTGGGTCCCCCCGAAAATCTATCCCCACATAGGAGTAGTCATCGATGGAAACTATCTGTCGTCGTCACCATGGAAACAACTCAGCTGGATAGGGGTTGGACACCCTACCTCCCCCTAGTCTGCGCATCGCATCTGCCCAACTCCGTTGGGCAAGATCTCGAACCCCGTGTAGAGGAACGTCAACTCTGGGGCTCAATCCTGGAACATGCTCGAAGAAAAACGTGCTGAGTATATTGTTGAAACTGAAGTTCCGCACTCTGCCCATCTTACACTCACTGAGCTGATGTTTCATGTTGCTCAGTAGTGTAGTGCTCCAGTCATATACCGTGGGTCTTATGCACTCCACTGCATAGAACATCAGAGGCCGTGAGGCCTGGTGGAGTGAATCCAAGCCTGCTATCCTGCCCAGTGTCAGTAGGATGGCCTTTAGGCCTAGCACATGTAAAGAGTTGGTTGGGATCTAACTCCCCACCTTCTTCGTGTCCGGATAGCAGTACACCGCAATGTACTCATCTATAGTCAGGCCACCTCCGGGCCCGCGAGAACGTAGGTTCACTACTTCCCCCCATCGGGAAAGTCCAGTAATAAAGTATATGTCCTCCACCTCTATAGTGAGGGACATCCCATCTATCTAGAATGACTCTGAGCCTGGATCCCAGTAATCCACCAGCATCTGCAATAGTCCTAGTTTGGCCCTTAAGCCACCAAGACACCAAAATTTGTAGAGCCCACATGCACATAGTGCTTGTTGAGCCATTAGATCGACCCTTACTGCCTCCTCTACATCACCATGTTCACGCTCTCTCCATTCTAGGACCATCCTGCACAAAAAATTGCAAGTTTGCCCATTAGAATACTTAAAAAACCTCATGCGCGGCCGCATACGCGATTGTTTGCCAAACAGCCGCATATGTACGCGATTGTGAGGGCGATTCCCGCGGATATCCAGCCCTATACGCGAAAAAACCCTCAATTTCCGTGTGGGCCACAGTGCCTATTTTGGATTGTCCTAGAAATCCCAAATAACCATGGAATTTGATAAAAATTGCATCAAAATGGAAGAGAAGAGCATGGGTAAGTACCTGGAAGAAATGGTAGTGGATTCCGCCGGCTGGATCTCCTGGAATTCGCTGTTGAAAATCTGAGCTCAATTGGGTAAAAATTTCAAATGTTTTATAATGTTTTGAATTTTTTACTATTTATAGAAATTTTTCAAAATTTTGAAAATTTCTACCCCCTTTCCTATATTTTGGACCATTTCTAATCATTTTGGACTGTTTCTGACCTAATTTATGATGTAGGAGACCTCTTTGAGTGCCGTTTCAGCCGTTGGATTGACCCGTTTGTGCTGATTTCAAGTATCATGTCTAAACTGGCATATAGGTTTGGTTTCATCACCATTTGCATTTTGCATGACCTTATGATCGTTTCATTATAGCCTTAGGTACGAACCCACTCTATCATGTCACGAAACCTTCTTGCTGTTTTAGAATTGGCATGATATGAGTGGTAGAGCTTGACCTTACATGGGTACCCTAGTTATTGCCTTATTTGCATTTGGTGCCCATGCTGACGTTTTGTCCCTTAGGGTGTGGGAGTCCGTTGTATAGTATTGCCATGACATTTCACAAGAGCCTCATGCTCCTCTTGATCTTTTGCTGGCCTATTTCCCTCAGGACTCCCTTATGTCAAGTTGTAATTGCATTATCATGAGCTTTTCCTGCCTTATTGAGCCTTACGCTAGCTTCCCTGACATTGAGTTTCAACTATATATCCCGAGCTTGTCTCATGTCTAGCCATGCAGAGCCATTTTATATATCCTTTGCAGCTTGATTCCCTTTCTACCGAGAGGGGATTTTCCCCCGAGTGTCGCTATCCTACACATGTATCCTTGCATTGAGCATAGGTATGTTCCACTGCTTGGAACTAGTTTGTTTTCCCCTATGACACTCGTCTCCTCCTAGTCTGTAACTATAAAGCAGTTTTATTCTTTTTCAAGCTATTGAAATATTTGAAAAAGTCCAAAAAAATAAAAAAACCAAAAAGCCGGACAAGGAAAGATGTTATCTTTGGCAACTGTCGAGTCGTGTCGCCTTCGAACAGAGCACTGTATATCACATCCATTGGTTGGGTTTATAGTTTGACTTTAGGAGCTGTACTCATTTATCTGAGTTTATCTCCACCGATTGGTTAAGCTTCCAGTCCCCATGGAGCCTTTGTCGATGCCTCCTGTGTCGCAGAAATGTCCCAGTTTCGTATATCGAGTCTATGTAGCCTTTATTCAGTCACCATATGCTGTTATGCTCTTGTTCGAAGGAAGTTGAAACCTGAGTCGGCCATTCCTCAGTTATATTGACTTTGCATGTCGACCATTCTTGGTACAGTTACTGGTTCGTGCACATTATGATCGAGTCCTTCCACATTATACAACTTTGCTGAGTACCTCGTGTTGGATGATGGGGGATGCCTTAATTCCCTCCTTCCAGTGGATTTCATCCCATCGACTTCAGATCATTTATTCTGGGATTGGAATCTAGAGTCATTTTTGAGTGCCTTGAGACTTGCAGTCATCAGTGGCAGGTTCTTTCGCCATCGACAGTATTTGGGAATACATCAATGTCCCCTAATTGATGGATCCTCTCAAGTGTTCGACCTCAACACATCTATTCACACTTGTTAGTTTGCACTCTAGTACCTTGATTCACATTTTCATTATCGGTGGGTGATCTTGCGTCTGTTAACGGTATACATCAATGACCGGTAATCAGACGATGGACTACAATGTTCAACCTCGACACCTCTATTCACATTGTAGGACATGTACTCGTAGCGGTTTGTGTAGAAGACCTTCCATATTGGTGGCATCTCTTATATTCTACCTCCTTGATCGTGCCAGTGTTCATGAGATTTCAACTCTCATGACTTGATTCCAGTATATGTGAGACATTTCCAGCTATTATGGAGATCTTGATCCATTGTATATCTTCAGCCATTATGGAGATCATGATCCTTTGTATATCTTCATCATGGAGATTCTGATCTATGTATATTGTACGTGGCGATGACCACTTATGTGATATCTTGTATCATGCCTATTCATGGCCATTGTACTCTTATGTATCTAGGACTGCTATATGTATTTGCAGTATGTGTAGAGTTGTATCATTGTACTATGCTGATTGGGTGGCTGGTATTCCATTTGGGATCCTTCATCACTCCACTTCTGGGATGGACTTATAATGTATTTCGACCATCGTATGACCCCTCCGACCTCACACATTAGGGGGCATCTGTTATAGCTGATTTTACCACTCCAGGTGAATCACACTTGTATGGCCTTCCCTTGTCCCTCTGCAGACTCCTTAGACCCCTTGGACCATTTTTTGTCCTTTGATGTTTCCTTGACCATCCCTAAAAACATGTGAAAATTCATATACGTGACTTTTAAACCCCTAATCGCGTATATACGCGGGTTTGACCCCTAAAACCGTGTACATTGGGATGTGTGCATAATCCAAATCCTTTTGGAGTTTTCCTTGACATGGATCCGACTCACTTGACTCTGGGCCTTCCATATGCCTTGAGATTGCTCGGATTCAACCTTTCATTACCCCTTTGAAAAGGTATATAAGGAACTCTTTGGTACATTGAAGGCATAAGAGAGAATTGAGAGCAAAGAAACTATAGTCCATTGTTGCCGGAACTTATGCTTGAGTCTGCATCTCTTTGTCCCTTGGAGCACTTTAGTGTTCTTCCCAAGCTTGCCTTTTGCTTGTGAGCTTGCTATTGAGAGATGGAGGATTGAGGTGGTGGAGGCCCAAGTGGGGGATTCAGTTTCTCCGATTCGCAGACGTGCCGATAGAGGTTGTATCCATTGTAATCTATGATTTTATATTGATAGAAATATTTTTTCCTGTCCAATAATGTATGTTTGAATGAATATTTCATTCATGGGTGATTTCAAATGCTTATACATTGTTGATTATATATGCTAGAATAGATCTAACACCAATGTATATAGTATGCTTGTCTTGTTTACTTGTTGTTGAGGAAGTGATTTATCAATTCAAGCTGAAGTTGGAAAGCTCAATGGGGATCTACTTCAACCATTTGGAATAAGGTATGAGGTCTGATCCTTCAGTGTTAGATATTTAATTTCTATTGCATATTGGAAAGGATTGATTTCTGGAGTCAAGCTGTCTGTTGTGGTACCCCAAGCCATAGGAATTTCTCTCCGTAACAGAGATGTCTAGGGAGATTCTGTTCCAGTTATTGAATTGACCCTATTGTAAGAAAACATGCTCAATATTAAGGTCTTGAAAGCTCTATTACCAAACTCCTTTATAGTGCACATATTATTTTTCAATCGAGCCACCCTACTAGCAAGCCTTTTTCAATATCGGTAAAATTTTCAATTGAGCATTTATGTCAAGGTAAGGAATTGGGTTCTTTATGAACCATGCTATTAATAGGATCTATGGATAAAATTTTTTAATTTTATTTGATACCAATTTACCTTCATCCCTAGTTATTTTTCTTTGGAATTTATCTTTGTCTTTCTTTCTTAAAATAAACTATATATGATCTTAATTAAAAGCCTATTATATTATTGTTATCCCCCCCGCCCCCAAAAAAAGAAACATTGGGGCATTTTGGAACATAAGAAGATCATATTTTTGGGAGGAATCATGATCCACCATCATATTTAGAGTGAGTTTGCTAGGTGTTATCTGAAACTCTATTTTCTTGACACCCCTCGTTGGAACCCTGTGAAATTGATTGTTATGGTTTGAATCAATCCAGTGGATTCTATGCTTTAATGAAGTAATTGGCATATTAGTAGAACCCCCAAAGGCATTGGTCCATGCTATAATAATGTGATTTTATATCTTGTTTCTCGGCCGAGTCACGATGCATTATTGGAGTCTGACTAGAATTGTTCTAGAATCATGCCTTGAAGGAAGCAAATTCCACAACGGAATGCACCATAAGGGGACGTTCTGCAGTATGTACCTCTAGTGATGGTGACACTCTAATGACGGTGCGGTTTCGTCCTCCGAGAATGGTGTTCCTATTCCTTCGACGCTGACAAACTACTTCCGGTAATGGGTCACTAGCAATGTTTTTTTACTCCGACAACCACTCCTAGTGACATAGACAAGATCACTATTATAGGAACTCACTTCTGGGACCACCAACATTCACCAACGTCATGCATTCAATGCATCCATGAACCCAGGGATCTCTTTCACACCCAAATTTTCCGCTTGTAGGGATTTAAACCGCTTTCTAGGATTTAAGCCACATAGCTAGTGCATTCGATATGCAGAGCATTCCACCAGATAGGGATTCAACGGGGTCATTGTTCTGGGAACTCCTTTATAGCGCACATGTTATTTTTCAATCGATCTACCCTACTAGCAATCCTTTTTGAATGTAGGAAAATGTTTCAATTGAGCCTTTATGTCAACGCAGGGAATTGGGTTCTTATGAAGACCATGTTGTTAATGGGATCCATGGCTAAAAGGTTCAATTTTATTTGATACCAATTTAGCTTCGTACATTGTTATTTTTATTTGGAATTTACCTTCACCCTTCTTTCTTAAAAGCTATTGTATATTATCATAATTAAAATCCTAATATATTTTCGTTAGTCCCCTCAACAACATTAAACCTAACGTTTATATAATATGTGTCTAGAATTGGCTTGCACCCCTTCATTATAATGCTATTTGAAAATGACATCCCCCTAAAATAAGATGTAACACGTGTCCAAGAATAACATCAATGTGAGAATGGGATACTTTTCCTTCCATGACTCTTTTTATGGTCAGTGATATTTGTTTAGATTTGTGGCTCTAGACCTATTCTCAAATCCTTCTTTATTATACTGTAGTTAGTGGTTCCTAGTGTTTGATGATTTTGCTATAGTGGTGCAATGAATATATGGACTCAACTGGAGCTTCCACTCCATGCTCAACCCGAGTACCTCCACACACCTATTGCTTCTAGAGGAAGAGTGGTGTCTTTTAGCCATAAAAGGGGTGGAGGAAATTAATGATTCAGATTCCTATTATATGTCATTTTTCATTCTATTATGTACTATTTAGTATCGAAATCCATCATGATGATTCATTTCGTTAGATACATTTATTTTGAGAACTTTATGTGACTGTGTATCATCCTATCATGAACATATTTCAAAATTTTCGGTTTAGTAATGATATGTGACCACTTGATATCTTATTTATTAGTTATAACCTCATTTTTATGTAGAAATGTGTCTATTTGATGTTATTGTTGCTTCAGATGATTACAAATTTGAAAAAAGAGTATTTTTGTATTTTATTCGAGGTCTTGCAACATTTTCTGAGATATTTCGATATTTTATGCCGATACCACTGAGAAGTTATATGATGGAGCCTCTCCGATACTTTCTGCGAGACAATATATGCATCATTGGTTTGAACCTTCCTTAGATATGATGATAAAAATTCCAGTTATCGCATCGGACACATGTGGACCACATACACTAGGAGAGAGAGAGTTAGAAGGGTTGTTTTCCCTTCCTCGCAGTTATCCCTCTTGTTGACTTGTGGTTAGTCTTGTGTTAGCTTAACCTTGTGGTGACCCCTCTTTTGCCATCCCTATGTGCAAGCTCCCCCTTGAGTGTGGTATCCTATCCTTTGTGATGTCTTATCTGAAACCCTCCACTAAAGTTGTAATGACGTCTTAATAATGAATTATATTTTTCCTAAAAGTTACAACATATTGACCTTATTAGAGTAACTGTAATTTCAGTGAAGGATTAGAAGGAGAACCTTCTAGGAGGTCATTTAGTGGATATACAAATAAGAATATCCTTCACTGTAAAGGCATATTGAAGAGGTAATTGAGGTCTATTTTTTAACTTAGTTGTTCAAGGGTTTCAAAACACTTATTTGGATGGCATCTAGAGTTTCAAGGCACATTATGCTTGGGCGTTCAATTGTTTTGGGTTCTTGGACTTGTACCACTTGTTGGCTATCTTGGTTGATGTTTGGGGGCTAATCATGGATGTGTCGTACCTTCATTAAGCTATCATATATTTTGCTGTAATTGTCTAACCCTATCCTTGATCAGTTTGCCTCTCTCTTTCTCTCTCATGTATGTTCATACCTGCAAGCAAGGGTAATTTTTTGTTCCATCTATTGACTTGGATCTTAGAGGCAAGATTTGATCCGAATGTTAAGATTGAGTATAAGGAAGGTTCTTCCCATCAAGTAAGTTATGAAACTTGTTTATGTTAACTAGAATTTTCAATATTACTATTGTATTGTAAATCGTGAATTTATTTTTCAATATTATTTTTTTGCAATTTTAAATTTGCATTTAATAACAATGTTTTGTCAGTTTCCCTAGTTTTAACATTTACCGAGGATAATAGTTTCCTCCACACACCTACTTCTTCTAGAGGAAGAGTGGTTCCTTTTAGCTGTAAAAGGGGTAGAGGGAATCAATGATTTAGATTCCTATGATCTGTCATTTTCATTGTATTATGTACTATTTAGTATCTACATGCCTCATGATTATTCATCTCGTGAGATACATTTATTTTCAACATTTGATGTGACTTTGTATCATCCTATCATGTACATGTTTCAAAATTTTTCAGTTTAGGAACAATACCTGACCACTTGACATCTTATTTATTAGTTGTATCATCATATTTATGTAGCAATGTGTCTATTTGATGTTGTTGTTGCTTCAGATGTTTAAATAATTGAAAAAAAGTATCAATGTAGCAATGTGTCTAACCCTATCATATTTTTGACATATCTCCTTGTGTTTTTACTCAAATTTCGATCGGGAGAGCTCGTTGGATGCATAATTAAATTTTGCATCCAACGAGTACCCACTCGACATACTTTTGATGGAGCCCTCTACCCCACAAACAAGAAATACCTGAAAAATGTGATGATGACATCATCATCACGTTTTTTTCTGGTATTTCTTGTTTTTGGGGTAGCGGGGTCTGTCACATCACGTTTTTTCAAGTATTTCTTGTTTTTGGGGTAGAGGGGTCCGTCAAAAGTATAACGAGTGGGTACTTGTTGGATGTGGAATTTAATTCCGCATCCAAAGAGCTCTCTCGATCGAAATTTGAGTAAAAACACGGGGAGATATGTCGAAAATACAAACAAAAAAGTAGTTTTTTTCTTTTCTTCCTCCAAAATTAATAAATATTATTTTAACTATTATTTTATTAATTTTTTTAGGAGGCCCATTTTGAGTTGAAAATTCCTCTAATGACCCTATCCTTGAGCTCTCTCTCTCTCACTCTCTCTCTCCCTCTCTCTCCCATGTATGCTCATACCCTCAGGTAAGGGTCAGTCTTTTGTTCCATATATTGAATTGCCTCTGAGAGGCAAGATTTGTTCTGAAAGTTAAGTTTGAGTATAGTGAAGGTTCTTCCCATAAAGTAAGTTATCATATCCGAATTAGTTTTATTTATGTTAACTAAATTTTTTAATACTACCGTTGTCCTGTAAATTGTGAATTTATTTTCAGAATTATTTTTTTGCAATTTTTGAATTTGCATTTATTCACAATGTTTTGTAAGTTGCCCTAGTTTTAACATTATCGAGGATAATAGTTTCCTCCACACACCTATTGTTTCTAGAGGAAAATTGGTTCCCTTTAGCCATAAATGGGTTAGAGGGAATCGATGATTCAAATTCCTATGATATGTCTTTTTTGTTGTATTATGTACAATTTAGTATCTACATGCCTCATGATGATTCATTGCATGAGATACATTCATTTTCAGCATTTGATGTAATTTTGTATCATCCTATCAGGAACGTGTTTCAAAATTTTCAGTTTAGTAACGATATATGACCACTTGACATCTTATTTATTTGTTGTGTCATCATATTTATGTAGAAATATGTCGATTTGATGTTGTTGTTGCATCAGATGTTTAAAAAATTGAAAAAATTATTACTTTTGTATTTTTTTTAGGTCTTGCGACATTTTCCAATATCTTATGCTGATACCATTGATAAGTTATATGCTGGACCCTCGTTGATACTTTCCTTGAGAAAATATATGCATCATTGGTTTGAACCTTCATTATACATTATGATAAAACTTCCAATTATTGCATGGGACACATGTGGACCACACACATTGAGAGTTAGAAGGGTTGTTTTCCCCTCCTTGCAATTATCCCTTTTGTTGACTTGTGGTTAGTATTGTGTTGGATTAACCTTGTGTTTACCCCTCTTTTGTTACCCCTATGTGTAAGCACCCCTCTTTAGTGTGGTATGCTACACTTCGTCCTGAATTATATGAAACCCTCCCCTAAAGTTGTAACGACGTCCTGATATTGAATTATATTTTTTTCTAAAAGGAATGACGTATTGACCTAATTGGACTAATCCTACTTTCAAAGAAGGATTAGAAGGAGAACCTTCTGGGAGGTCATTGAGTGGCTAAAAAGATAAGTGTATCCTTAATTGTAAAGGACTCTTGAAGAGGTAATTGAGGTATGTTTTTAAACTTAGTTGTTCAAGGGTTTCAATACTCTTATTTGGATGGCATCTACAGTTTCAAGGCACATTATGCCTGGGCGTTCAATTGTTTTGGGTTCTTGGACTTGTACCACTTGTTGGCTATCTTGATTGATGTTAGGGGGTTAATATTGGATGTGCCCTCACTAAGTTGTTGTATCTTCTATTGTAATTGTGTAACCCTATCTTTCAGCACTTTGTCTCCTTCCCTCTCTGGTATGTTCGTACACTCGGGAAAGGGTCAGTCTTTTTGTTCCATCTATTGAGTTGCCTCTAAGAGGAAAGATCTGATCTAAAAGTTAAGTCCCATTACAAGGAAGGTTCTTCCCATCAAGTAGTTATCAGACCTGAATTACTTTTGTTTATGTAAACTAGAATTTTTAATACTATTCCTGTCCTATAAATCGTTAATTTATTTCCAATATTTTTTTTTTACAATTTTAAATATTTATTTAATCACAATGTTTTGTTAATTTCCCTGGTTTTAACATTTATGGAGGATAATAGTTTCCTCCACACACCTACTGCTTCCAAAGGAAGAGTGGTGACCTTTACCTGTAAAAGGGGTAGAGGGAATCAATTATTCGAATTCCTATGATCTATCCTTTTCATTGTATGATGTACTATTTAGTATATACACACCTCATGATGATTTATATCGTGCGATACATTTATTTTCAACATTTGATGTGACTTTGTATCATCGTCTCAAGAACATGTTTCAAAATTTTTAGTTTAGGAACAAAAGGTGACCACTTGACATATTATTTATTAGTTGTATCATTATATTTATGTAGAAATGTGTCGATTTGATGTTGACATTGAAAACAATGAGTATTTTTGTATTTTTTTGAGGTCTTGTGACATTTTTTGAGATATTCTGATATTTTCTGTTGATACCATCGAGAAGTTAGATGTTAGACCCTCGCCAATACTTTCCTCATACGACGATGATAAAACTTCCATTTATTGGATGGGAGACATGTGGACCACATACCAGAGAGAGAGAGAGAGAGAGAGAGAGAGAGAGAGAGAGAGAGAGAGAGAGATATTGGATGGGAGACATGTGGACCACATACCACAGAGAGAGAGAGAGAGAGAGAGAGAGAGAGAGCGAGAGAGAGAGAGAGAGAGAGAGAGAGAGAGCGAGAGAGAGAGAGAGAGAGAGAGAGAGAGAGCGAGAGAGAGAGAGAGAGAGAGAGAGAGAGAGCGAGAGAGAGAGAGAGAGAGAGAGAGAGAGAGCGAGAGAGAGAGAGAGAGAGAGAGAGAGAGAGCGAGAGAGAGAGAGAGAGAGAGAGAGAGAGAGAGAGAGAGAGAGAGAGAGAGAGAGAGAGAGAGAGAGAAGTGTTGTATTCCCCAACTTGCAGTTAGCCCTCTTATTGACTTGTGGTTAGTCTTGTGTTGGCTTAACCTTATAGTGGCCCCTCTTTTGTTAGCCCTATGTGCAAGCCCCCCCTTGAGTGTGGTATCCTACTCTTCATGCAAGTGCCCCCCTTGAGTGTGATATCCTACCTTATCATTAAGCACCATTCATTTAGTTATTTCTCTGAATTCCAAATAAGAACCAAGAATTTGAACCAGAGTTTAAATGTGTAACCTAGAAGCAGCGTAGTAGTTGAACCCATGTCTGGTGCAATCACTACTACATTTCGACCTAAAATCCGACGGCCGTCATGTCGGATTTTCGACACTTTCCTGTCGCATGTACGACACTTTGATTTTTTCTTAAGCGTCGGACACGTGGCATCGGTTATCCGACACTTAACTAACCGTCGGTTAAGCGACACTTAACTAACCGTTGGTTAAATGTCAACCGTCGGATAAGCGACAGGTATAACCGTCGCTTAAACCATTGCTTTAGAGAGTAAGCATCGCATAAATGACAGATATAGCTGTCGCTTAAGCGACGGATAGCATGACAAGGCGTCGCAAAAACGACAGATATATCTGTCGATTAAGCGACAGATATGAAGAAGAGTCGTCGCATTTGTGACAGCTAGATCTGATTTTTAAGCGCCATGTATTACCAATAACCGTCGCATTTGCAACAGATAGCATGACAAGGCGTCGCAAAAACGACAGATATAGCTGTCGATGAAGCGACGGATATGAAGAAGAGTCGTCGTATTTGCGACAGCTAGATCTAATTTTAAGCGCCACGTATTACCAATAACCATCGCATTTGCGACAGATAGAGTTGTCGCTTAAGAGACGACAGTGAATTTAAAAAAAAATATATATATATATATTAAATATTTATAAGCCCCCAACCTGCCAGAATATCAACAAGTTGGAAGCATTGTTTATGTTATTGAATGCATTATTTACTTTTCATATTGCTAAAGTATATTTCATTTCAAGTCTCTCATGGAATGAACGTGGTAACCGTAATTATAACTTGTAGCATCTTTTGATGTACTACAAGTTGTAAGTATTAAAGCTTTCATTACTTTATCTTTTGTTTATACTTAGGTGGTTTTATAAAGTATTGGGAGACCTCCTTGGCCTTAGAGAGTTGGGCCTAAAGTGAGAGGATAATCGTGTTGAGGTTACAGTGATACATCTCCTTTGTTATCCCAAGGTTTTATGCGTGGGTTGGGATGCCATTGTTGCACGACCAATCATTATGCCCTTCATCAATTCGGTAAAATGGATGATGGATTGTGTATACAACCCTACCAGGGATCAAATTTGAAGTGCAGGGTCCCATTTCGCTTTGAAGGG
>LPNX010910414.1:391743-426668 GCA_001517045.1 Pseudotsuga menziesii | reverse complement strand
TATATATACTCAATTTTTAAGAATAAATTAAGTCTTATATTATTTTCTATAAGAGATTTAACTATAACATTCATTTACAATAAAATGAATATATCAAAAAAAATTATGATTTTGACATTAATTTATTCTAATAATGCAATAAATATTATAATAATATTGTTAAAATTTTACATGTAAATAAATTTCAATTAAATCACATTAAAATTAAATTGATGATGAATGTACTAAATACAAAAAAAGTCAACATAAATTAAATAAATAACTCCTAATATATATATATTTTTGTTTAATTTCATTTACAAGTTCAAGACAAATAAATGCTAAAGGACAATAAATTTTTGGGAATTTACAATGAATCTTAGTCACATCATTGTAGAGTTATTTTATTAATTTTATTTATAGTCAATTTAGAAAAGTAACTTAACCATGGTTATTTATATTGTGCATAAAAAGTAGTGTAGGAGGTGAGTTGTCATATATACCTACCCCATAAAACCCCTAACTCATAATATTTTAATATATCTTATATTTTTGTAGTACATCTCTTAGAGGCCCATTTTTTTATCTCAAATTCTCTCTAATGCATCCAAGAAGTGAATGAAGAATCTCCACTCAAATTTGAACCAAATAGTGAGAAACAGAAACAAGTAGACTTCAAATGACTCAAAGAAGTCTTACCCATACATCCATGAATGAGTGAATCATAAAGATATAACAATTTATGTGGCTGGTAACAAAAATTTCTCCTATCATAAGTCTATTCACCCTAGTGTTGGATGAAGTTCCTCCAACATCAAAGGAACCAAGTGTTGAGCAATAAAAACCATGAGTCTTTAAGTGACTCAAATGCATATCATAGGTGCATCCATGTAGATGTGCATCATCATAAAGTAACAAAGGATGCTACCGCAAATGTGAATAAGAGTGTTCTCCAACCATGTCATCATAAAAATTAAATATAGGATTTTCATACTCCTCATGTGGGACCATCAAAAAGAATCCTTTCACCCATACTTCATTGAGACTAATGCTGCAAAACATGGAATTGTAGGATGTAGGAGAATGAAATAACTTACCCAAATGATAAAAAATTTCAGAAGTTTCATCATGGGAAGGATCCATATGGGTAGTATCATGCAGCTCCTTCAAGAGTGTGAAACCTTTGTCATAGGTTGGTTCCAACGTAGAGGACTCATGCTCTTCTTTAAAAATTGCATACCCTTCATCAAGAGACAATTCAAGTTCCTCTTCCACCACATCAAGTGTTTGGATATCTTTAGGTTCATGTTCAAACACATCAAATACATTCAAATTTTGAAATTTCTCATGATCCACCATGTCATGAGAATCCTCCAAACAATCTACCATTTGACAATCTGAAACATAGGAGGAAAAACAAGTGTCTTGCAACTTTTCAAGAAGTTGCTCATTTTGAATTGTGAGCTTTGTTGGGGCGCGTGCCTTAACGGTCCCTAATTTTGGTAACTCCGCGGTTTTTGTGGAAGTTTGTAAGCGGAGTTGCGACTCAAAATAGTCTTAGGGGTGTCGGGGTTGAGTAAAAACCTTCTTTTTGTAATAAACCCATGGTTTGAGTCCAGGGTTTAGGGTTCAGGGTGCCCATGGTTTAAGCCCATGGTTTTGTAATAAGTGCACTATAAATAAGCACTCTTGTAAAGAAGTCAGTTTAGGCTTTTAATGTAAGATGAATTGATGCAAAGCTAAGGCTTGTTTTGTAAGAAATGTTAAGTCCCAGCTGTGTGCGTGGATGACCTCTGTAGCTGTGTGCGCAGAGGGTTTTTGGTGATTAAGGAATATCTGTAGCTGTGTGCGCAGAGATCTGCAGCTTAGTGTGCAGCTTGAGGAATTGAAGGGATCTACAGCTGAGTGCGCAGATCAGAACTGTGGTTTTTGTAAAGAGTTGAATAAAACATAGTTCTGTGGACATAGCCCCTAAACTGGGGGTGAACCACGTTATATCGTGTGTTATGGTTCTGTTGTGTTCTTTTATGCATTAATAATTATATATTTGATAAGTAAGATCATTGCAAAAATACTAACTTCACTATGAATTCCCAGTAAAGGGTTAAGCAAGGCAGTATTTGTTTATCTAACTGCGAAGCTAAATAAGTGAATATAAAAGCTCTGTATTTAATGATTATCATTTGTTAGAAGCCAAAGGTATAGTAATATCCTTGTTCTGCTTACAGAAACCTGATTCTGCGGCACCCCATAGCTGTTTCGGGTGAAACTGCAACATGTTCGCAGGTTGTTGCTGAAAGGGCCAACACTGTGGGTCTTTTGTTGGTGCAAAGTTAATGGTATAAAACCCGGGTCTGCCCTATAGCCCAACAAGCTTATGAATAAATTCATTATTCTTCAAGTAGGATTCATGTAATCATTCACTAAGCTCAATGACATTTTTTCTATAAAAAAGAAAAGACATGAAATTACCTTTGATGTTGCACATTTCTCTTTGGATCTTCTCCATGTATTCAAGGAAGGATGGTTCCTCCAAGGAAGTAGCTCTCCAACAAGAATTTGATACCAATTCTTGAGTGTCATGGAGTATGCTAAGGGCCTCTTGGATCTTCTTTTCATTCATCTTTAAGGACCCTTCAAGAAAATGAGGCTCTTGCAAATGAACCTCCTCATCTTCTTCCTTCTTGCTTGGACCAACTTCATGAAGCTCAAGTGGTGATGGGGAAGTTGATCTTGTCTCTTCTTCAACTGCTACAAGGTCTTCATTTTCATGTTTAATGGAATTTTTACTTGCAACAACATTTTGAAATATGATCTCTAGGTCACCAACATAGATTTATGAGCACCCATCAGTATGTACTCCTTCATAGTTCAAGCATCTATCAGTAGATGCTCTTTGGTCCATGTCCATAGTAGAATTTGTTTCAAAATGATAATAAATAGTTTCAAGGTACTCTTCTTCCTTCTCATGTGATGTTTCCTCATTTTTTTCAAATTCATTTGGGAGTGAATTTCTATCCTCTTCATGTACTGCTTATTCTACTTCACCTACTTCAAAACTAGGTGGTTCATGGGTCTCCTCCTTTTGCTCCTTTAAGAAAGCTGATGCATTTTCCGCTTGATCTTCTTAAAATCAATATATTTTTCCCAACTTTGGATAGCCAAAATTTTGAATTCTTTCATAATATTCTTGGTCATGTATTCAAGGATAGGTTCCATGCTTTTTATTATCTCCTTAGCATCATATGAGGTTCCCTTTTCATCCCTAGTCATTGTTTCCTATTCAACAAAAGCACTTTTGGTTTCAATATATAATGGTGGTCCCTGAATTATTGTCCTCATAAATATCAGACCACATCAGGTTCCAAGATCATGCTATGATACCACTGTAATGTTCCCTTCTTGGAATTTTATTAAAATGCCCAATTTTCCAATTTTTTCACAATTTTGGCTCTTTACTAATTTTAGTGTCTTGGTCTTCGAATCAGCCCAATTGCTCCCAAATATTCAGAGAAGGTGTATGACTGATATAATAACTCAATTATGATTTTCATGTATTTTTTGTGACCTCACAATTACTTTTGAAAACTTGTTTAATGTTCTGTTCAAAGTGGGAGTCATTACTAGCAAATTGGGGTTCCAATTCCCCCTGGGTAATTGCCGAAAATGGCTTCACAAATGATCCCAAAGTCACTTGAATTTCTGAACAGAGGATGGGTATGTGTAAGGAACATTTTAAAATTCTCATATGCATCATGTTTCACTTTATAAAGGCTTTTATGACTCTTTCCAAAACAACTCCCAAGTCACAATTTCAACCCTTGGGGAAAATGCACCAAATCTTCTCCCAATGCAATAAAAATGAGTAAAATGGATTCCAATGCTTAAGCACTGAACATGAGACTTTAAATACACATTAATTACAGTCCATATATCATACATTTACCAGAGAGACATTCCTCCATTCTAAATAATAATCATTACCATGGCATATATCAAAATAGAGTGGAAATGGTCATTGTTTGCTCATTAAAAGTCATTTTGACATACAAATATTGGGAATTTAAACTTGAAACTTTTTGAGAATTAATAATATAGAATATATAACTGATTCCAATCATAAATAGACAATTAAATTCTCTCCCAATTCGAAATCATCAGCATTACAATGGTTCACAACAAGATAGTGGGGAAATGACACTATTTCTTCATTGTCCAACATTTGTACATGAATTATTTTAAGTATTTTGACCTGAGAATATTCTAAAAGTGATATATAGAGCATATAAATCAAAACATAAGATAATGGGCATTAGAATCTTTCCCAAAGAGATCAATAGCTCACCCAAAGCGCAATCCCTCCATTGGCATGAATATGGTGTGAAAACTGGAAATAGTTGAGAGAGAGTGCTGAAATAGAAGAAGCCACATGATTTCCTATAGCTTACACTTGAAAATAAGACTCCATTAAATATCCATGAAATACTTGAGTGGCCTCTCCAAACACCAACTAGGATGGGAATCTTTCACCCTCGAAATTGGCTTAAGCAAGAAAACTAGTCATCCACTGACTCTCACAATTCACAAATGACAATTTCACAAATGAGAAAAAGCTTATTCTCATAGCTGATCCCTGTATTTTATAAAAATTATTAGTCTCCTAAGGTTCCAAATCCACCCATAAACTAAATCTAAGTCGAATTGGTGTGACTACCCATGCTATGCCATGTGGCCTCTCTCTTCACCTTTCCTCTTCTCCCAAATTTGAGTAGGAGCCTCTTGGCCTTCTCCAACTCCAAAATTTGACCTCTAAGATGCTCTATTCAGTCCTAAAATATCAGTATGTCAGTATGTCAGCCTTCAGATCTGACTTGTGTCATAACTGTCATAGTATCTCCATAATTGGTGTCATAGATGTCATAAATGTAAGGGGAATCTAGCCAAGTGTCCATGAAACTCCCATTTGGATATTCCTCTCCCATGTAAGTTAAAATTCATCCCAAATTCGACCTATGAATTATATGGACAATTATATTAACCTCATAATCCATCCCAAAACATTAGGCTTCCCATAGATTCGAAATTACAAGAGGAGGATGCCATTTAACATAGGAATTCTAGCTTGAGTGGGCCCCATAGTCTCCATGTGTCTCCATTCTCCATATCCATTTAAATTTTATTTTGTATTTATTTAATAAGATAAATTATTAAATATTTATCCTCTTCTAATTTCTAAACATCATTTATTATCCCCCTTATTCCAAATCTCAAAGCTTCCCCCCCCAACCTAGGAAACTAGTGATTTTCCTCCTTGGAAATTATTTGACTTTTAGCATCCCTTTGACAACTTTCATGAATATGGAAAATGTGATTTGGCTATTGTGACCCAATGCAAAATTTGGGATATTACAGAAGGTAGTTGAGGCATTTACAGCCTTAGGGAAAGAAAATGGGGTTCTAACTTTCCTTATGACAGAGTAGTGTCAATCGCCTTATAGAAATAGGAGTGGGATTTGCTTATTCGGTAATCAACAAGTCAAATTGAATTCATGCTTAAATAATCTATGAGGTGTATGGAACAATAATCCTATTAGTGATCCCTTCAGCCATCCTTTCAGTGAGTTTATCAACCAATTAATTAGCTTACATGGTCAATTAACTTAATCCCTCATGGGTGTATCTATATCATGTTGTCTTGTTTGCAAGTAATATATTATCGATTGACCATTCTAACATTATAATATGTGGATAAAGAGTCAACCTATACCTGAGAGGAATCCTAACTTGAATAGTCATAGAGAGGAGAGTGGATTTAAGCTTTGGTTCATGGTCATGAGAGTCAAAGAGGCAACTAGTGAGCGTAATTGCTAAACGTTCTTTTGGTTTATCTAAGCATAAGAGTGGTATCAAATTTCCTAATTGATAGCATGAACCTTAGCATCCTAAATTGTGTTCATGATATGAGTGGAAACATTTGTTCCAAATGGTTTGAATTGAACTAATAGAGTGGTGAAGCCTTGTGAATCTTCAGTTATGCACATGAGAAGTCTTGTTTCCTTGATGTTGTTTGAACTCAAGCGTTGTTTCCTTTGAGTCCTATTATAGTAGAGTGGTAGGTTGGATAGTGATTGGAGTGAATGAAGTGATTGCATGCAACCAATATTTGTAAGCCCTATGAAAAATAGATCCTATAGGAATATGATCAAGATTTTGTGTGATTTTTCTATCCACACATTGGTTTAACACTTGGAGGAGGGTGAATCCCGAGGGACCATTGAGTGGTGAAAGGGTACCTTCATGGTGTTGTTTGTGATAGGTAATATGGACCCCCAACTAACCAATTCTATGTTAGTTGTTTGTTGTTATGGAGGTAAACTATATTTGACTACTTGTCCTACTTGAATTGTTGTAATCCCTAAAAACTGAATAGAGTGTTGAGCAACGAGTGGACTGAAATCGAATAGTGGTTTCATGCCCTCCCAATGAAGTAGTTGGTTTTCGGTGGCTTTTCTACACACAAAATGGTACAACACCTACATGGTTTTGTGTGGGGATGGTATTGTGGACCCTAGATTAATCGAGTCTTCATGAGGTTGATTTCTAGTATTGAGTACTAGAGTGGTGTGGAGTCTATAATTGGCTAAGAGACTAGTGAATGTTGTGACCTCCTCATGGAATAGTGGGGTTTGGGTAGTCTTTATATGCACACATTGCTATAGCACTTGGAGGAAGGTGACACATGAGGGATCATTGAGTGGTGAATGGGTAGCTTCTTAGTGTTGTGTAGGGCGTGTATTGTTGACTCCAAGTGAATTGATTTTGTGTGAGGTGCTTATAAGTTTGTGGAAAGTCACTAGTTAGCATTTCCCTTCTAGTACCTAGAATCCTATTAACCCAACAAAGGTTGGATTTGGCTTGAGATTGCATCTATGAGATTGTGATCATCCTGTGAGCCTAGTAGAGGTTGTCTTCGCTACAGATTTGTTCCTATTTAATTGTGAGTTAGAGTTGTGGATAGTTCCCCTTTCCTTAAGGTAATCATGCCCAGCATGGGGGTGGCCTCTTAGCAAAAATAGTATATACTAGACAGAGTGCCTATGGTTGGGTGGGACATTGCTCTTGCGTAGTTAGTTGCTTGAAAAAACTTCATTCAAGATAAGTGTTATTTTATGTTTCCTTGTGTTGTTCATCTCCATTGTATGAATGTTGTTGGGATTGATGATGAAAATACATGCTGAAATAATACTTGTGAATATGGGGTGCTTAGCTAGAAATAGACATGATTTCTAATAACTAGATGCTGATAATGTGATATTTCACTTCATGAAATTTTTTCCCATAGATAATTGTTTGCATATAAAGTCTTGTTACACATGTATCACTAACTCTGCATGAAGTTATTGATTTGTCTTTGCAAGGTAAATTTCCATGTGGTGGTTATCCTGCATGGTGGTAGCCGCATAGTGGTTAAGGGAAGTCACGCAGTGAGTAGTGCAGTGGTTTAGATTGCACACACAACACCAGTCCATGCGGTAAGGTATTATGTGCACATAACGCCATGTGGTGTCATGAGAATATGTGGTGCAGGTGGTTCCATAATGAAATAACTTAGTATTAGACAATAGTGTCTTGGTATTAGAAGTAGAAAGGAATAAAAAAAAGACCCCCCTTGGTTGCAATAGGATACTAATGCTGTTGGGGATATGACACCACTCAATTCATCAATGTAGATCTTATGTGGAAAATATAGTATTAGTTTTTTTTCTAAGTCTTCGGTAGAGACCTTAGCTCTCTACTTGAGGCCGCAAGGCCTCAAGTCTCATTGTAATGTACACACAAAAATAAATTTCCACCGAGTGTTATCGGTCCTAAGGTGGCTATTGATACCTTTTTCTTCAAAAAATTTTAAGTACAAAATCTAAATACTCAGCATGGAGAATCTTGCTCCTTCTCCTTTGTAGGATTTCAAAGGAGCTCAGGCTTCTTGCGAGAGTAATATTATTACTATTGTTCTGAATGAACAACAATTCCAATAATAATTTACTTGCTTAGTTATTCATTTGTATGGGAGCTATTGTACATTTAACATTGAACGATATTCATATATCCAATTAAAAAACTCTTTAGACAACCATAACCCTTATAAGTAATGGAGAGGGAAATTTCACTCCACACAACCACCTAGCAAACCTTTCTCTATCCAATTAGCCATGCTCAACCTTACTTACCTACCCAACAAAAGATACAAACTCTATGGAAGCAAATCATTTCCGAACAATGTGAGGTTGTATGATTGTTACTGAAGGAGAAAAACACCTAACATCAATAGATGTGCCCCAGAAATCAATGGAAACATCTAGGCATGACTAAAAACACTTAAATCATTAATAAAAAAAGTCTAAGCATTAATGAAAACGTGCAAGCATTACTAAAAACATCCCATGCATCAATAAAAATGTCAAGGCATCACTAAAAACACCCCAAGTATCAATGTAAATGTCAAATATTTATAAATTCACCTTGACAATGAAATAATCATCCCTATCATTTATCAAATATCCCAATAGTGAAATAATCCACCCTAACATTTACAAAATCACCCAATAATGAAGCAATCTACCCAAGGATTTAAAAAATCACTTAGGAAGGACAAAATCACCCTGGGGATGAAACAATTTTCTCATAAATTAAAATGGACAACTTACGAACTTCTGAACTACAAATTTACATTCATTTAATTCACCAAGTAATGGTTTTAAAGTAGATAATTTCCAACAATTAATACAATGGAAGGAAAATGGAATTAACAACTACCTCGACAGTTGTAATAGCCATAAAATGTCAGTCGTGGATGTCACATTCATTTGGGAAATGGATGGAGGATATTTAAGAATTGTTAGAACTCCTTCCACCTCTAATGAAAACCCAACCAAGCCACTCATTCTATTACAAAATCAATATACCATTAAACAAGAGCATGAATAGACAAAAATCAATCGTTCTTAGACATCGAAACCCACAATAAATGCAAATATTTTACCTTGGAAACCCAAAATGGGTAAACAAACTTCAAATGGGGATAAGTCATTTCGTTTCGACAATCTCTCATACATTGTGTGCTCATCGTTATCTATCTCATACACTCCTCCTAACAAAAAATCCCCTTGGGAGAGTGAAAATACCATGAAATATAGGATATTTTGGGGTAATGGGAAGGCCAATAGCCATTCCCTTTCATTTCCCATTCCCTCCCTCTCTTTTCTCATTATTTTTATTTTCTTTATTCATTATTTTTTTTCCATTCATAAGTTTTTTATTCATTTTTTTTTACACTTGCTTATTTTTACAATGCTATTGACCATTGCAGAATTATATTTACAAGCAATGGTTCTTCAACTATTCATTGGTTTGGATCCATTTCAGATTAGAAGCACATGGGACTTAGGGAAGATGAAGAGTTGGGGACACATGGACTCCCAACTTGAATCCCAGTTGAGTTACTCTCCTATTTATTATTCCACCACAAAGGAATAGAGGTTTACTGTTACACCACAAATGAATTAGGTTAGTTGGCTAAGAGTAGGAGTAAATGATACCCCAAATTCCCATGAGAAGAATGGAAATGAACCGAATATTTTGGAAAGAAGAATGAAAATAAGCCAAAGAACTAGAGAATACTATCACTTCACGTTTTCCAAGAAATAATGAGCCTAGCCAAATGCACTTGGATGTTGACTTTCTCATTTGGGTTCCTAGGGTAATTATGGTGTTGTTGGGTGATGAATATCTCTATATGTTGTGTTATTTATGAATGTGAGTTTAAATGCAATCCACTCTCTGTTAATGGTTGTATACTATTTTCCATTATGCAAGAATTTAACTTTTATTGGAATTTTATTTTTCCCTCGCAAACAAAGAACACCAACAACTCTCTAGCTCCATCGTTAATGTATTTGAAGATTAGAAATATATAGTTTCCATTAGAGATTATTGCAATATTATATTAAGTTTTTAACTCTTTTTTTTTCAAATTTGTGATTATTATTTGTTTGTTAAACCCCTCTTAGTGATTGGCCAAGAAATTGTTTGTTTGTTAAACCCCTCTTAGTTGGCTAAGTTCCCACACATGCCATACAACTTGTGCAAACATGAATTATTTCCCTAGGGTTATACAACTCCTTGCTAAGCGTGTGATTATTAGCTAGACATGCGAGGAACATTAGATGTAGACTTAGGTGGTGGTGACTTTTTGAGATTAAACGAATTCTCTCCCTTAAAACATATCATGCCTCAAAGGCTTTGATATGGTGTACTTTACCCACTTCTCAACATTATATGTAGACATAGGTGGTGGTGACGTTTTGAGATTAAACGAATTGTCTCCCTCTAAGACATATCATGCCTCAAAGGCTTTGATATGGTGTACTTTGCCCACTTCTCACTACTAATGCAGAAATCTCACATATGGTTTACTCATGTCATACACATCTAATTAATGACACACAAGGGTTGTAATCAAGGGGTGAAAGGCTTTGATATGGTGTAATTTACCCACTTCTCATTAGTTACGCAACAATCTCACATATGGCTTACCCATGTCATACATGTTTGATGAATGACACAAAAAGGGTTGTAAGCAAGTCTTTCACAAACTAGATACTGAATCTGTTGTTATACATTGTAATGGTTTCCTTTGATACTAAGAGAAGGGTCATACAAAAGAGAATGACTGGTGTTCGAGTTTATTTGTTAGCTTCCAAATACTACATAGTCATAGGGAAGGAATATGTGAAAGGCAATTGCTACATTAATATAGTAAAACCTACAAGTTTTATAAATCAATAATCAATGCATATAATTAGATGAAACTTACTCATCACTAGTAATCCACGCATGGCAAACACCCTTCGACGCCATTAAGAATATCTGAGTATCAATGAAACTTCCACGCAACATGGGAGTTTATGATTAAAACTGATTAAAACTTCCATGAAACATTTGGAAGTATTTCTTCTTTAACCTAGGTTCATCGTTATCAATATGTGGGTCCCTTCAATATGCCATAGGACAGGGATGATTTAAAAGTGTATAAATGTTGGCGAATATTACCAATTTTTAAAACGTCAATTATAAAATGACACATAACCATTGGAAAAAAGAAAAATTGTTTGTAGTTGCTAAATCGAGCGAACGACAACAATCATGCACCTAGATGGACGTTGACATTCTTATGATAGGAAATAGCAATGACCCTAACATTGAGAATCATGCACGTTGTCATTTTATAAGAACAACTGGGAATGATTGGGTCTATGGGGTCGACAAAAATCTGAGGTAGACATGAATATAAGGAGGAGTCATGCAGTATTTCTTCTTCAACCTAGGCTCATCGTCATCAATATGTGGGTCCCTTCAACATGCCATAGAATAGGGATAATTTAAAAGTGTATAAATGTTGACAAATATTACCAATTCTTAAAACACCAATTATAAAATGACACATAACCATTGGAAAAAAGAAAAACTATTTGTAGTTGTTAAGTCGAGCGAACGACAACAATCATGCACCTAGATGGACGTTGACATTCTTATGATAGGAAATAGCGATGACCCTAACATTGAGAATCATGCACGTTGACATTTTATAAGAACAATTGGGAATGGTTGGGTCTGTGGGGTCGACAAAAATCTAAGGCGGACATGAATATAAGGAGGACTCATGCTCAGCTCGGGAAGCCTAAGTAACTGGACGGATTCATGCAGAGATGTCTGTTAACTACATAAGGTATGGACCTTTACATTTTAACTATGGTCTAATAGACTGTGTTATTTCTCTATCGTTTACATGTTTCAGGCACTCTTTTGCTTTCAGAATCGAATAATGGATTTTGAGTGATAGTTTTCCCGGTACCTTTTCCTTTTTTTTCCTCGGCCATCCTTTTTTCGAAGCTCAGGCTTTTTCCTTTGCCTTTCAGTTTCTATGATTTTGTTTCCTGCCGTATGAGGGTGAAGGTTCTTGCGTGGTAGTTGTTGAATTTCTTTTGTCTATGATTAAAGATCAGATGTTCTTGATTGTAAGTTGGTAGGTTTCAGAAATTTCTGTCTTCAGATTCAAAATTGTCTATTTAGACCAAAAGTTTTGATCCTGTTTGCACGCTTATTTGCGAAGCCATAATCTGAAATGTTTTCTGTTCTCATGATCATAGTCACTAGCACATGTACTATGGCTGGAGATGTAGCGGTGAAATATATCTTTAAATCTAACGATACTAAAACCATAGTTACCAAATTATGTAGTATCATATAAATTAATACCTAAATTCAGAAAGGTTTAATACGGTCTGTCTTGTTCGATTGTTATTTTATATCAGTATAGATTTATATGCTAAAAGGAGATTTACTAAGTGTTTAGAGGATCAAATCTTAAAGAAAAAAAAAACAAAAAGCCTTTTTTTAATATAAAAATTAGTAAAAGGTTTAATTTATCTATTATATATGTTATTATAAATGTTTTAATCAAATTACATTTGTCCGGTATAAAATGAACATCAAAAAAGTTACACATCTCCTCTGCTAAGATGTAGAATGAACCTCTCAGACCCAATCACATAGAATGTAATCCTAAACTAAGCAAAGAGAATTAAGAAGAATGCACCCTCTGTATATATATCAATCTTAACTCGGAAGGGAAAAATTAGTAAAAGGTTTAATTTATCTATTATATATATGTTATTATAAATGTTTTAATCAAATTACATTTGTCAGCTATAAAATGAACATCAAAAAAGTTACACATCTCCTTTGCTAAGATGTAGAATGAGCCTCTCAGACCCAATCACATAGAATGTAATCCTAAACTAAGCAAAGAGAATTAAGAAGAATGCACCCTCTGTATATATATCAATCTTAACTCGGAAGGGAAAAATGAGTAAAAGGTTTAATTTTTCTATTATATATATGTTATTATAAATGTTTTAATCAAATTACATTTGTCAGCTATAAAATGAACATAAAAAAAGTTACACATCTCCTCTGCTAAGATGAAGAATGAGCCTCTTAGACCCAATCACGTAGAATGTAATCCTAAACTAAGCAAAGAGAATTAAGAAGAACGCACCCTCTGTATATATATCAATCTTAACTTGGAAAGGAAATTGATTGCCCAGAAAATCAGATTACCAGTTTCTGTTGGAAAATGTAATTACTCACAGATCTGTACCTGACTCTCAGCCGACTCTGTCAGAGTCTGTACAATTCAAGATCTTGTCTGTCAGTCTGAAAAGAGGAAAGAGTCCATGATTCGGCAATGTAAACTAGTCGAATTTATTTATGAAGCTAAGTTGTTAGGTAGATAGTTATTACAGTCTTTAATGGTGAGTCAGTTGGCCCATGTAGAAGCAATCTTTAGGTTGCCTATAAATAGAAGAAGAAAATTGTAAATTGGGTTAGAGACATTACAGACACACACAATAGAAAGGAAATCAGGGTGAGAAAAGATAAGTCGAAGCTCAAGCTTCTATGTATGTGATTTAGTCGAAGAGCCGAAGCTCTGTAGACCAACAAGTCTGGATCGACCAGTTTGTAATCGACAAGTTTGTAATAATTTGTTATTTCCGCATAGTTAAATATATGAAATAGTTTATGGTTGAATGCATGATTATTTGGCCGCACATATTTCCAGATTTACTTTTGTAAATGTCTTTTACAATTACTATTAAGTGAAAGATCAAAGAACCCATAAATTTCTCACCTTGTGAAAGTCCGAGGGTTTTACGGCACATTGGTCAACTCAAGTCTTCCTACATATTTGGGCATATGTTTTATAAGTTATTTGGATTTGTTAATGTGTCCATTTTTACTCTATCTTACTCACAGGTGAAAAGCATTTGTAATTTCGACCAAAGTGAGCCGACTTGAGTGGTTGAAGAGGTCAGCCGACTTGGTCGAAGAGAAGAAGTCAGCTGACTTGGTTGAAGAGAAGAGGTAAGCCGACTTGGTCGAAGAGAAGAAGTCAGCCGACTTGGTCGATGTGACAAGTGGTCGAGTTAAAATCAGTCGGTAGAGCCGACAAGTAAGTCGAAGTAGATTTAATCGAGTAGTAAGACCGACTAAAATTTATAAACTTGTCTAGTCGGGAGATAGACAAGTTTCACCTGACAAGTGAAAAAGAAAAGGTGGTCGGCGTGAAAAGTGAAAATTAAATTTTAATATCGACTGAGCCCTAAACTCAAGTTTAGTCGACTTGGTTTTGGCTAACTGGTATCAGAGCAAGGTTTTATATCAAAGAAAGGTTTATATCAACCCAAGATTTATGAAAGAAATCTTGTCTTAAAAGGTGGAAATTAATTTTCTAAGGAAAGTTAATTAAAAATTAAAATGGCTTCCACTTCTGGTTCATTGCAAACTCCAATTTTTACAGGAAATAATTATGAATATTGGTATTTAACAATGGAGGTTTTATTCAGAGGTCAAGATGTCTGGGAGATAATCCAGCATGGTTATGTAGAACCAGCAGAACTGACAGCATATAACAATCTCACACAGGCTGAGAAAGATGTCTTGAGAGAACAGATGAAGAAAGATGGAAAAGCTCTATTTTTCATACATCAAGCTATGCATGAGAGCATACTCCCAAGAATAGCAGCAAAAACTAATGCTAAGGAAGCATGGGATACATTGGAGACTGCCTATCAAGGTTTGGATAAGGTAAAGACATCCAAGCTGCAGATTCTCAGAAGAGATTTTGAATCTCTGTCCATGAAAGATTCAAAGAATGTAGACACATTCTGCACCAGAGTTGTTGGATTGATAAACCAACTGAAATCTCATGGAGAACCCATAGCAGACCAAAGGGTTGTTGAAAAAATTCTTAGAAGTCTTCCCCCAAGATTTGAAAAATCGGTTGTGACCTTAGAGGAACAAACAAACATGACGACATTTACCATTGATGAGTTGCAAGCTTCACTCATCAATCATGAACACAGGCTTAGCAGAACACAGACATCATTGGAAGGTGCATTTGCAGCACAGTCATCCATAAGTCATGGTAGAGGCAGGGGGAGAAACAACTTCAAAGGCAGAGGAAGAAGTTCTTCAAGAGGAGGATGAGGCAGAAGTCCTGCAAATGTCGGTGGTAGAGGAGATAACCAGAACCCAAGACAACCAAGTGGCCAGAGGTTTGATAAATAAAAAATTCAATGTCATTACTGTAAGAAGTTTGGTCATTATGCATATGAATGTAGGAAGAAGCAATATGACCAAGGAAGGCAAAGCCCAAGCCAGTCGACTAGCACCAACACTTCGACAAGCGTAATGTTAATGGCATCGACATCTCCACTTGAATGCAATGTTGTTCAAGAAAGTCCACATGACATATGGTACTTGGATTTAGACTGCAGCAACCACATGACTAGTAATTTGAATCTGTTTTCCAGTCTAGACACTTCAGTTAAAACTGATGTTACACTTGGAAACAATGTCCAAGTTACTATCTTAGGAAAATGCACTGTTGATATTCTAACCAAACAGGGGGAGAGTAAGTATATCCCTGATATCTATCATGTCAAAGGTCTGAAACATAATTTGTTAAGCATTGGACAGTTGTTACAAAAAGGCTACAGAGTCTCCATGGAAGATGAACACTGTGTGATCAAAGACAAGCGTCCAAGCAACCAACTGATAGCAAAAGTGCCAATGACAAGCAACCGCTTGTTTCCATTGAGGATAGTTCCTGACATAAAAGGGAAGACAAACTCAGGAGCTGTAGTCAAGGCAGAAAGTGAAGAAATAGTCGAGCTCCTCGACAAGAGAGAAAATTGCAGCGCTAATTTGCAAGCTGCATTTTAGACGGAAGTTCAGGATGAATCCTAGTTGTGGAATTTCAGATTTGGACATCTAAATTTTGGTGGGCTAAAGCTACTACACACAAAGAATATGGTGAAGGGATTACCATTGATCGATAGACCAGAGAGGGTTTCTGAAGGTTGCATTTTTGGCAAGCAGCATAGAGAGACATTTCCAATCAGAAAGTCCTATAGAGCACGCACACCACTTGAAATTGTGCACCCTGACATCTGTGGTCCAATGCAGACATCATCCATTGGTGGCTGCAAGTATTTTCTAACCTTTATTGATGACTACTCAAGAAAGACATGGGTATATTTCCTGAAACATAAATCTGATGCATTTCGTTATTTTCAGCAGTTCAAGGCACTCGTGGAAAACCAGAGTGGACATCACATCAAGATCTTAAGGACCGACAGAGGAGGTGAATATGTTTCAAATGAATTTCTAAATTTTTTGCAAGACCCATGGCATACAGAAATAATTCACTGCACGGTATACACCTCAACAAAACGGTATTGCTGAAAGAATGAAAAAAACCAGCATGGAAATGGCACGCAGCATGTTGGCAGCTGAGCATTTGCCAAATAAATATTGGGGTGAAGCAGTCGCAACTGCCATATACATTATGAACTAGTTTCCGACAAAGAGTGTGAAGAACAAAGTTCCCCAAGAAGCATGGATAGGTATGAATCATAGTGTTTCCCATTTAAAAGTTTTTGGTTGTGTTGCATCACGGGGGATTCACTTGTTGACCAATATACTATCACGTTAGTTCATATTGTGGGTTTTTAAATTATCAAAAATCAAACCAATATATTGCAGGTATTGGGGGGATGAATGGTTTAAGGTGGGGCTGGGTAGGGTGGTTTATAAGGATTGAGCTATAAAAATGGGTGGTGAGGAGGTTTAAGTATTGGGAGGGGGTTTCAACAAAAAATGTTTGGGTCAATATCTCTCGAAATTAAGGGTATTCTTTAATATCCCATGATCGCATGTGCTATGTGAGAGGTTCACTAAGTGAAGTCCCCGTGTGTTGCATATGCTCATGTTCCAGATGAGCTGAGAAGGAAGCTAGACAAGAAGGGAAAGAAATGTATTTTTGTCGGCTACTCTGAAGACACAAAAGCATACAAGTTGTATGATCTCGTCACAAGGAAAGTGATAATCAGTCAGGATGTTCAATTTGTCGAGAATGAATCATGGGATGGAACCGTCGACATAAATGTCAAGATTGTGTCGAACGTCGACAATGATGATATGGAAGAGGAAGTGGTTCAAACACCACATGTAAGTCAACCGGTCGGAGCACCGTCGACTCCCATGACATTAAGACATGGTTCAGCACAAGGACCATCGACACAAGTAGTAGCTCAAGCTACACCGACAAGTACACCAAGAGGACAACAGACTCCATCAAGCATTTCGTCGAGGTCGACATCGACAGAACCGGTGAATACAAGAAGTCTGCAAGAGATATATGAAGCTGGTACACCTAATTCATTCTCTCTCTTTGCATTATTTGCACATATATATGATCCACTGACATTTGAAGAATCTGTTGAATAAGAAGTATGGGCACAAGCCATGGATGAAGAAATAGAATGCATTGAGAAAAACCAGACATGGGAACTGGTTGATGTACCAAAAGACAAAGATGTAATCAATGTCAAATGGATTTATAAGACAAAGCAAGATGTTGATGGGAATGTGCAAAAGCACAAGGTAAGAATGGTAGCAAGAGGGTTCACATAGCAACTTGGCATCGACTTCAATGAAACGTTTGCACCTGTTGCACGCATGGATATAGTTAGAACAGTTTTGGCCATTGCTACTCAAAACAAATGGCATGTTCATCAAATGGATGTCAAGTCAGCATTCTTAAATGACTATCTAGAAGAGGAAGTATATGTGGAACAGCGATAAGGGTATGAAGTTCCAGGTCAAGAGCATTTAAAAGTGTACAGGCTGAAAAATGCATTATATGGTTTGAAGCAAGCTCCTAGAGCTTGGTACAGTCGGATTGATTCCTATCTCATTGAAAATGGATTTCACAGAAGTCAAAGTGAACCGACTTTGTACACCAAAGTCGATGAGCAAGGTAAGATGTTAATTGTCTACTTGTATGTAGATGATTTAATATTTACTAGTGATTATGGCATAGCAGATTTTAAAACAGTCATGGAAAGTGAATTTGAAATGACTGATATGGGGCTTATGAAGTTTTTTCTGGCATTGAAGTTCAATAGTCTGAAAGTGGTATTTTTATATCACAGTCTAAGTATGCAAGTGAAGTTTTAAAAAGATTTAACATGTCAAATTGCAAGACAGCCCCAACACCAGTGATAACGGGTTTAAAATTGAGCAAGGATGATGAAGGATCCACTGTCGATCCTACGCTATTCAAAAGGCTTGTTGGCAGCCTTATGTATTTGACAGCAACAAGACCAAACATCATGTATGGAGTAAGTCTGATCTCAAGGTTCATGGAGTCACCAAAAGACTCACATTGGCAAGTAGGTAAAAGAATTCTGAGGTATGTAAGTGGCACAAAAGACCTTGGTATTATGTATTCAACCTCAGAAAATTTTAAACTCATTGGTTACATTGACAGTGACAATGGAGGCAGCATAGATGACAGGAAAAACACATCTGGGTACACATTTCATTTTGGTACAGGTTTTGTTTCATGGGCTTCAAAGAAACAACCCATAGTAACTCTATCTTCAGCTGAAGCAGAGTATGTTGCAGTGACAAGTGCTGCATGTCAAGCTATCTAGATGAGGAGAGTCTTAAAAGACTTGTCACAGAACCATCAAGAACTAACAACTTCTGCGACAACAATTCAGCCATAACATTATCAAAGAATCATGTGATTCACAAGAGAACCAAGCACATCGACACAAGGTTTCATTTTATAAGAGAGTTGGTGAACGACAAAGAAATTTGTTTGGAATTTCGCAGGTCTGAAGACCAACTTGCCGACATCTTCACAAAGCCATTGGCAAATGATACTTTTCAGTATCTGCGTAGTTATCTTGGAATGATAAGTTCTCCACAGTGAACTCTATCATAAACAGAGCATGTCTAAGCACTGAAACATTTTGTAAATTTGGTTTTAAAAACCCCATCTGCTTATAATTAAGGGGGAGTGTTGGAAAATGTAATTACTCGCAGATCTGTACCTGACTCTCAGCCGACTATGTCAGAGTCTGTACAAGTCAAGATCTTGTCTGTCAGTCTGACAAGAGGAAAGAGTCCACAATTCGGTAATGTAAACCAGTCAAATTTATTTCTGAAGCTAAGTTGTTAGGTAGATAGTTATTACAATCTTTAATGGTGAGTCAGTCAGCCCATGTAGAAGCAATCTTCAGGTTGCCTATAAATAGAAGAAGCAAATTGTAAATTGGGTTAGAGACATTACAGACACACAAAATAGAAAGGAACTCAAGGTGAGAAAAGAGAAGTCGAAGCTCAAGCTTTTGTGTATGTGATTTAGTCGAAGAGCCGAAGCTTTGTATACCGACAAGTCTGGACTGACCAATTTGTAATCGACAAGTTTGTAATACTTTGTTATTTCCGCAGATAAATATATGAAATAGTTTATGGTTGAATGCATGATTATTTGGCTGCACATATTTCCAGATTCACTTCTGTAAATGTCTTTTACAATTACTAGTAAGTGAAAGATCAAAGAACCCATACTCAAGTCTTCGTACATATTTGGGCATATGTTTTATAAGTTATTTGGATTTGTTAATATGTCCGTTTTTACTCTATCTTACTCACAGGTGAAAAGCATTTGTAATTTCTTAAGTCTTTAGACTAAGAAACTTACCTAGTAGATTTCGACCAAAGTGAGCCAACTTGAGTGGTCGAAGAGGTCAGCAAACTTGGTCAAAGAGAAGAAGTCAGCTGACTTGGTCGAAGAGAAGAGGTCAGCGGTCGAAGAGAAGAAGTCAACTGACTTGGTCGATGTGACAAGTGGCCGAGGTAAAATTAGTCGGTAGAACCGACAAGTAAGTCGAAGTAAATTTAGTCGAGTAGTAAGACTGACTAAAATTTATAAACTTGTCTAATTGGGAGATAGACAAGTTTCACCCGACAAGTGATAAAGAAAAGGTGGTCGGGCTGAAAAATGAAAATTAAATTTTAATATCGATTGAGCCCTAAACTCAAGTTTAGTCGGCTTGGTTTTGGCTAACAGTTTCCTAATACGAGTCAGCCTTATTATCCAACAGCATGTAGTGGCCGGCCTTAGTCCTTATACGATGTTGACTGATTTCTGAAATTTTGGTTGTTAATTGCCGTGTTCATTGATCTCTGAGATTTTGGCTGATAATTGCCGTTTATGATTACTTTATTGGAGGTTTTAATGAATAATTCAGTGAAGAATCCGTGCAGCTTGAAGTTAATTACAGAACATGTATTGAAATTTTGTATGGTCTCTATCGTGCAAATTAAATATCACTTACTTTTGTGTGTATTTGCTTATATTTTTTTGACATTTTGTGTATTGGGCAATTTCTATTAAAAGATATACTTTGAATATGGTAATTTGACTAGACAACAACAGTTGAGTTGTTCTTGACCCTTTGCAATTGTCCCATCCGTTCAATCGATATTTACAATCGTGCAGAGATTCGGGGCACTGAACTCGTCTGAAAATAGTTTCAATCGATATTTACAATCGTGCAAAGATTCGGGGCACTGAACTCGTCTGAAAATAGTTTGTTTTCCAACTATCTAGTTTCTTGATCTTTGTAATATAATCGTGTAGTGTACTGTAGTGGCTTCCATCTTTAATTTCTCAGTAACTCTCTTTTATGCTTTTTCTCTGAAAAGCGTTGACGAAGCCTCCGAATCTTAATAAAATTGAGCTTTGTGCATAGGCAAAAGATTTTCAAAAGAAATCTTCAAAGCGAAGTTGGCATCATGGCTCAAAATCGACTGGAAGTATTAAATGCCTTGGACGTCGCAAAAACCCAATTATACCACTTTACTGCAATAGTTATTGCAGGGATGGGGTTCTTTACGGATGCCTATGACTTGTTCTGCATCTCCACCGTCACGAAGCTACTGGGAAGAATTTATTACAACGTTCCAAACAGCGGTAAGCCGGGTACTATGCCTGCAAATGTCTCGGCTGCGGTGAATGCAGTGGCCTTGTGCGGGACACTTGCTGGACAGCTTTTCTTTGGTTGGATGGGCGATAAACTGGGACGAAAGAAAGTCTATGGAATAACGTTGGGGCTCATGGTCGTTACTTCCATCGCATCCGGTCTTTCTTTCGGCAGCACAAGCAAATCCGTAATGGCCACGCTCTGCTTTTTCAGATTCTGGCTCGGCTTCGGCATCGGCGGAGATTATCCTTTATCTGCCACCATTATGTCGGAGTATGCCAACAAGAAAACCCGAGGGTCATTCGTCGCAGCAATGTTTGCTATGCAAGGCATCGGGATTCTTACTGGCGCTGCCGTGTCCCTTCTCGTCTCTGCAGTATTAGGCAACGGATACACAGAGCTTAAATTTTCTACCACCGCTCGAGCCGATTATGTATGGCGGATCATTCTTATGTTCGGGGCCATTCCAGCTGCGATGACATACTACTGGCGAATGAAAATGCCCGAAACAGCTCGCTTCACGGCGCTCGTCGCAAATGACGAAAGGAAAGCCGCGGCTGATATGTCCAAGGTCCTTGACGTAGAAATCGAGGTAGATCACCGGTAGGTTAAAAAGCTTAAACAGGATGACGCAAAGTTCGGTTTATTTTCCAAAGAGTTTGCAAGGCGACACGGCTGGCATCTATTGATAGCCAAAACCGAGCCAACTAAACTTGGGTTTAGCGCTCAGTCAATATTTAAAAATAATTTCACTTTTCACTTTTTACTCCGACGGAGTTTTACTGCGACCACCTTTTTACTTCGACCACCTTTGTGAGCTTCGACCTCCGACCAAGTTTGGTGATCTTCGACACAAATCAATAGCTGTGACCAAGTTGGTAGCTTCGACCAAGTTGGTAGCTTCGGCACAAATTTGGTAGCTTCGACCTTCGCCTAGGTTGGGAGCTTCGACCAAGTTTGTGCAGAATAAATTTTTTTAGTCTAAGGACTCAAGAAATTACAAATGATTTTACCTGTGAGTAAGATGAAGTAAACTACCCACGTTTACAAATCCAAATAACTTATGAAATATATATGCCCAAATTTATAGGAAGATTTGAGTCGAACAAGGTGCCGTAAAACTTGAACTTTCACGCTGTGAGATTTCTATGGGTTCTTGTTCTTTTACTTATCAGTAATAGTAAAAGACATTTACAGAAGTAAATCTGGAAACATGTGCGGCCAAATAATCATGAATTCAACCACAAACATATTTCATATATTAACTATGCGGAATTACAAGATAATACAAACTTGTCTGTTACAAACTCGTCGGACCACAGAGCTTCAGCTCTCCGACTAAATCACATGCACAGAAGCTTGAGCTTCGACTTCACTTTCACACCTTGAATCCTCTGCTGGTTTGCGTAACTGTATATTTTTCTCTGTGTATCTCACTCTCTTGATTTACAATGTGCATCTTCTATTTATAGGCAATTCTAAAAATTGCTTCAGCATAGGCCGACTTACTTGCCGACTTACTTTCCATTAAACTCTGCAATAACTATCTACCTAACTACTTAGCTTCTGAAATAACTTCGATTGACTTACGTAGCCTACTTATGGACTTT
Organism: Pseudotsuga menziesii; assembly: GCA_001517045.1. Taxonomy (NCBI): domain Eukaryota; kingdom Viridiplantae; phylum Streptophyta; class Pinopsida; order Pinales; family Pinaceae; genus Pseudotsuga; species Pseudotsuga menziesii. Next base: position 404,113 of record LPNX010910414.1, on the reverse strand, counting down.
TCATTCTTGTCAGACTGACAGACAAGATTGAAGCTTTTACAGACTCTGATAGAGTCGGTTGGAAGCCAAGTAGAGATCTGCGCGTAATTACATTTTCCAACACTCCCCCTTAATTATAAGCAGATGGAGTTNTAGCCTACTTATGGACTTTTCATTCTTGTCAGACTGACAGACAAGATTGAAGCTTTTACAGACTCTGATAGAGTCGGTTGGAAGCCAAGTAGAGATCTGCGTGTAATTACATTTTCCAACATCTATTGGGCACTGCAAGCACATGGTTTCTCTTGGACATCGCCTTCTACAGCCAAACTCTATTCCAAAAGGATTCACGGGAATGCAATGGCTTCCCGCGACAAACACAATGGACGCCATCCAAGAAGTTTATAAAATAGCAAGAGCGCAGGAGATTATTGCTCTGTGCTCGACAGTCCCAGGGTATTGGTTCTCTGTCGCTTTTGTGGACCGCATGGGAAGAAAAACAATTCAGTTGATGGGATTTTTCTTCATGTCAGCCTTCATGTTAGCACTTGCTATTCCATACTACCACTGGCGAGGCACTAAATGGGGCAGCACCTACTGCGGCGGCAATCACACGACCTTCCTCGTACTCTATGATTTCACCTTCTTCTTTTCAAATTTCGGTCCAAACACCACCACATTCATTGTGCCCTCAGAAATCTTCCCGGCAAGGACTCGTTCTACATGCCACGGCATATCGGCAGCTGCAGGCAAAGCAGGAGCCATAATCGGAGCCTTGGGTTTTGTCTACGCGTCTCAGGGCACTCATCAGTCCGAAGTCGACCCAGGTTACTCCAAGGGTATTGGCATTAAGGCTACTCTGATAGCCTTAGGTGTGACAAGTGGCCTCGGTTTCCTTTTCACGTTCCTGATCCCGGAAACAAAAGGGAGATCCCTGGAAGACCTCTCGCGTGAGGACGAGGAAGAGTAAGGAGTCAGTTGAATAGTTACTTGTGTGAATTTACTTTATTAGTAAGTATGATAAGATAATCTAGTGCTATGCTGCAATACTGTAATTTAAATGTTTGGATTTTAGTGTCCATACCAATAGAACCGGGCGCGAAATTTAGGCCAAGTGTCAGAATATCCCAGTCTTTATCATATACAATACATTACATGTAGGTTTTCTTGATTAAATTGTGGTTGTTTCTTGCCTTTAGTTCGTTTCACGAAGAGTGATATGTATTTTTTTATAGTATATATTAGGTATTTGTCTTTATAATATGGATAAGTTGTAAATGCATGATTCTTAAAATGTATTTCTATATAAATTGAAATGTATGATAAAAGGTAAATGTAAATGTATAAATTGAATTGGATGATCAAAATGTAAATCGATGATGATTATATATAAATAGAAATGTATGATTATAATGATTGTACAAGTAAATACATATGGGTGATTAAAATAATGTACTTTATATAAATTGAAATGTTTGATTATAATGACGAGAGCTCTCTTATTGATTTTTGTTTTTAATCATAAGTGTATTGATTTGAATTTTATATTATGCACTATTTTTATAATATGGATAAGTTGTAAAAAACCCCAAGAGTTAGCTCAATTCGTAACACGTGCGCACACTCTCTCGGTTAGGGGGAGGTTACGGGTTCGAGCCTTGAGTCCTCTGGGGTTAGGTCTTCTGCTAGGATGGCCGGCGGTTTACCACCTCTACCATCCACAAATGTGGGGAAGTATTGCTGGGTTTTCCGTGGATCTTTCCATTTGAAAAATGGATAAGTTGTAAATGTATGTCAAATTGTAAATGTAAATGGATGATTATAATGTATTATATATAAATTGAAATGTATGATTATAATGACGAGAGTTCTCTCTATACTAAATTATTGATTTTATTTTTTTAATCATAACTATATTGATATGAATTTTATATTATGCATTTGTTTTTATACTATGGATAAGTTGTAAATGCATGATTATTATAATGTATTAGTGTATTAATTGGAATGTGTTATCACTCCAAGTGTATTAGATGTGCCACTATTGGTAAAAAACATGTAGGGTTTGTGACCCTTTTCTCCTTGATTTTAACCTCAAAACTAGAACAGATTTCCCCCAATGGTGTTTATCAACAAATTTCATCTTTATATTTCATCCTTGAGATAATTATATTCGACAAAACTAGTTCTGTGTGCCAAAACATCTTTTTGCTCCCTTTTCTGCTTTTGGTGGTTAAGGAAGCTGAATCTTGGGTCTATTAGCTGCCGAAAGCTCTACTTTTGGTGGCTAATGAACCGCTTCTACATTCGCATAAGCCATCGAAAGCTCTGTTTCTGCAAAATTGTATTATTAGCCTTTAAACCAACCTTTTACAGCTTTTACCTTTGTCCTTCCGGTATTTCTTCCATTTGCATAGGGTTTGACAGAGCAGCAGCATCATGAGCTACCTTAGGATCCTAAAAACTTGCAGCTGCCTCTGCTAGGGTTTCAAGCACAACAGTGTGCTTGAGATTTAGGGTTTGGATTCTTTGCCTTGTTGTTTTAGAGGTTTTGGTGCTGAAACTTCTTCTACATCTGCAGAAAATCTTCATGGACTAATAGATGAGGTCGAAAATGCCACCTAGAGAACTGACATGTCATCTTTTGCCCTAAAAATTTGGCTAAACTGCTGAAAAATGGGGCTCAGAGATGGATTTTTTTCTTCAAATCTGTGACACCTGTGTATAAACCGAAAGAGGTTTTTGTAGATTGGTTTGTTGTGAGCAAAGTACTCTCTCAGTTTTTTTAAATTCGTTTCCATTTTCCAGAGATCTGTATTTCAAAAACACGTGTCAAACAGGAAAATTTTGAGATCCGAAAATTATGGCTGAGAGATGGATTCGATTCTCCCAATATGAAATACTTGTAGGAAAACTAAGAGAGGTTATTGTTCTTTGACATGTTAGGAACAAACGCCTTCGAAAGTTTTGCAAAATGATTCTCCATTTGCTCAGAATCGTCGTTTTAAAATGATGCATTTTCATAGTAAAACGTCAATTTCGGTGGCTTTGAGCGCCCTGAAATTTCGGTCTTAGCTGCCGAAAGTCTACTTTCGGTGGCTTAGAGACCATTTTGAAACCACGCTTAGCCACATAAACCCGTGTTTTGAGTTTTTTGAGCAGGTCCTCCTCCCTGCACCTGCAAAATTGAAATTCAAATCCTATGGAGGAGGTTAGCGGACTAGTTTTCAGAGATGACCTCGAGTAGTAAGGATGCATGCAACAAATGAGGAGTGTTCTGAAGGTATGGCGCTGATTCAGAGGGGTTAACTATTTGATTAGTACTTGAATGAGATGATGGTGAATTCTGGTGATATCCATGAGATAGACAACCTAGCAATCATTTTAATGTGAACTTGGTGTTTCGTGGAGGTTTACTGCAGTCGTGGGATAGATGGAGGGCAGGATAGGGTTTAGATTTCCATCAGTATTTTGAGACCAATAACGACTTCTTAGCCATCAACTCATGCGTTATTGCAGTTCCATGACATTTTAGGTGGTTAATCATGCTAAATTATGACATGCCTCATGCTGATGAATTTGATTTTGATGGGCAGACAATCATTTTCACTTTTTTCCTTTTCGGTGGTTAAAGGACTTTACGGTTTAGTTCACTAATCGTTGAAAGCTGGGCTTTCGGTGGCTAATGAACTGTTGGTCCGTTCGCCTTAGCCACCGAAAGTCTCATTCCCAGAACTTATTAAAATGAAGTTCAACGCACTTTTGGTGGTTTATTGTGTTCTTGGATCCAGCATCTAAACTGCCGAATTCAAGGCTTTTCAATGGTTACTGAACTATTGGTAAGTTTGCCTAAGCCACCGAAAGTTCATTTTTCCCAAAATTATAAAAAATGTGATCAACAGGATTTCGGTGGTTAACATGTTCCTGAGTCAAAACCGTTAGCTGCTGAAAGCTCGGCTTTTCAGTCGCTAATGAGCTGTTTGAAAGCTTGCCTAAGCCATCGAAATTCCTTTTTCCAAACTTTCATAAAAAACGTGATCAGCAGGATTTCAGTGGTTAACATGGTCCTGTGTTAAAAACTGTTAGCTGCCGAAAGGTGAGATTTTCGGTGGCTAATGAGTTGTTGAAAAACTCTCTTGAGCCACCTGAAAGCTAAAAATTTCAAATTTTCTTAAAAAACAGAACATTAGATATCCCAACCTTGTTAGTCATCCCAATATCTTTCATAAAATGACCTGAAACTTTCATCACCGATCAAAAAATAAATTGTTATGAGTGAACTTATTGAAAATTTTATTTAGGAGATAACATAATGTATATCAAATTGTAAATGGATGATTATAATGTATTATATATACATTGAAATGTTTGATTATAATGACTACAGTTAAGCTATATGATAAATTATTGATTTTTTTAATCACAAGTATATTGAGAAGAATTTTTAATGCATGGTTTAAAATCAAAGTTAAATTAGTAAAACATCAATTATAATATAAATATTTATATAGACTATGCTAAAGGTTTGTTGCTATGAATTCAAATTATACAAATATTAAAATTGAAATATAAATATGATTTTACAAAGGGGAAAAAGTAATGATTCTTAAATGTGTTAGGGTCCCCATAGTTTAAATGTCATTTCCTAGTTTAGGAGTATGTTTTCACTTCACTAGTCCTTATAATTTAGGAAACCACATTGAGTCTTGGGAGTCCCACCATCAGTTCACCCTAGTCTATGTTGAGTTATGCTCCAATGGGCATCAATTAGTTTATCTTCAGTTAGCCTAGTGCCACTTTGCATGATTTAAGGAGGTTAGGTTCCTTTTCTCACCTACCTTGGCTAGTTAACTAATTGTGAACTAATTCAGTTGTCTAGAGTTACACTAGTGAGTCTCTAGTGATGATTTTCCCATAGCTAGTGATCTCTGGAGCCATTCGAAGTCATGGAATTCAAATCATACCAAGTGGATTCGAATTTCCCTATTTGTATCATCATCATATTACATAAAGATTAATGATTATGAGATTAATGTTATGTTGACATATAATTCATGGTATTTGTTCCTTTCTCCCTCTGGATTTATCCAAAGAAGTCTAGCCAGGTGTGAAGCACCCTGATGATATGCATATGTCGAAGTAGAGAGTGACTGAATTGGTTTTCCTTCGAATCGAAGTATTTTTTGCAAGTAAATTGAAGAATTCAAAAGAATTGTGGTACCCTTGAAGTTGTAAGATGGAGACTTCAATAGCCTTGACACCTAGAATCCTCACACCCTTCAACTATTTTGATTGGAGGGTTGATATGTATATTGTTTTGTGCAACAAAGGCCTGTATATGGTCACTATGCGCAAGGACGTCGAACGCCATCATCCTCTTGATTAGTAAAAGTACATGAAAAAGTTTGGATGAAGCATTTGGTTTCATGTTCATTCATATCTCCAAGGAGTTACTCTTCCACCTATATGGATTAAAAAATCCAAGAGAAGTATGGAAGAAGATCGAATAATATTTTGGAAAGAATGATGAGCTAAGAGGTCATATTCTAGAGAATGAGTTGGTTTCTCTTCATCATAGCAACTTCGAAACCATTCAACAATTCTTCACCAAGTTCAAATCCTTGGTCATGCAGTGCAAGCAATATGGGATTGATAAGAAGGATGAGCAATTGGTGTTCTCTATATTGAGTAAGCTTGGCCCAGAATTCTCTATGCTCGTATCCACCTTTCACTCTGGAAGACTGACAAATACAAATTAGTGAATTACATCCCTTGATGCCTTCACATAATCTCTTATTCAAGAACAAGATAAGCTGATATAGATGAGAGCCCTCGGAGCATCTAAAAATCAAGTTCTCTTGGCCGATGAGACAAATAATGTGAAAGTAAAGTGGAAGAAGAAGGGAAAGGATAAGAGGTGCACGAATTCGAACCAAAGGAAGAGTTTGATCCATCAAATGGAGCCTCAGGCTCTAAGAAGGACAAAATCATAGGGTTGACAAGGGAAAGTTTTTCTAGTGTAAGAAAGGAAACCATACAGAGAAAGGTTGTATGAATAAAACCATAGATCAGATGTCAAGACTCCTTGAACAACATAATATTTCCCTCCTTGAAGGTGCAAGGAAGGTTGATTCTAGAGACAAGACTGAAGATCATGAGAGATGCCATGCACTGAAGGCTGGATTTTCAAAATCTAATTTGTCTTTATAATATGGATAAGTTGTAAATGCATGATTATTATAATGTATTCGTGTATGAATTGGAATGTATGATCAAATTGTATATGTAAATGTAAATGGATGATTGTCACATGCCCCAATTTTGCAAAAAAACAATTTTATAATATTTGAAGAACAATATGTTAAATTTAATGCTAAGTTGTAATTGATGACACAGTGGGGTCAAGGATATTTAATGTAAATTCTGAATATTTTATTTATAAATAAATAAAGGAGGAGACAATAGCTTAGGAGAGCTATTAAAAGAGTGTTTACTGGTCAAATTTGTGGAGGAGACTAGGTGGAGAGAAAACTAACATGTGGCAACATCCTCAAACCACTTCCAACTGTTGCAGGTGGCAACCTCCCTACATTTGTGTTCATGATTCCCCAATAAAGTGGAATCAGAGCAGGTGGCTCAATTAATGAAAACTGACCCAAAAGACCTTGGCAATATTTATAAAAATTCCCATTGAAGAGAGCTCAGGCTGCTCATTTCGGGGAAGTGATCATTCGGGGTGAATGAATGTACTTCAGAGAAATTCAATGGAAGGGAAATTGGAAAGTGTTTGAGGGGATAACTGCTGATGGATCTAGTTGCAGCTTTTAAGATGAAGATCATACTACTGAGAGAAGAGTGTTTTACTGAGGTATTGAACTAGTCAGTTGACAGAGGGTTCTACTGTTTGTAGGTCTCCACCAGTTCTCAGCCAAGAAGACCAAGAACAGGCTCGGGGGTCCTGAGGAAGTGTTGTTTGAGCGCTCTGCAGGATTTTGGTAGGGAGGAACGACCTCCTAAAGATGTTGTCATCTTGTCCTCAATAGGTTCTATGTTATTTATTTTACTGTCTTAGTTAAATAAATCTTAGTTCAGATGTTACATGAATGCAATTAGTTCTGAGGTGGTAAATTCTTGAGGTAGTATTCTTATTAGATTGTTAATAGAAATGAAAATGATTTAGGAAAATAATGAAATAGAAAGGATTTAAATTCTAAGCTGTGTTTTTCCACACCTGGTTACAGGCCATACTCTAGCACAGTTAGTTTGTTTAAGGTAAATGAAATAATCCTTGTAATGGAATGAGAATAGTAAATGTGAAATTCTGCATCTATATGTACATGAAAATAGAATTTATTTCAATGTTTACAGTACAATGATAAGCAATGTTATAGTTTATTCTTTTTACTATTTAATTTACACTATTTAGATGAAAATATAGGTGAAAGAAATAGTAGTATACTTTAGTACCACAATATTAGTATACTGTTTAGAAATATATGTTTACAAAAAATAATAACTATTATTCCATAAATTATGTTTACAAGTTGATAACTAAACAGGAAGATATTAACTTAATCTTAAACTATTATTATTAAAAAAATAGATTAGGGTTTCTCTTATAAACCCTTAATTATGTAAACTAAACAAAGTTCAGGGTTAATAATCTTTTATCTAAAGAGCTCTAAATAATTCTAAATTATAAAGAAAATAATTGTATTTATAAGTAATAAATGAAATAACTAAGATTTATATACATTCATGGTTTTAAAAATAATAAAAACTAGAAAGGTTATTACCTGTGAAAAGCTAAGGGTCGAAACCCTTTCGAAATAACTATTCAAGTAAAAGTTAATCTACATCGAGTTATATTACTAACTGAGATTTAAGATAATAAGAAAACTTTAACTAAGCATTAGACTGATTTCAGTCTTATCTTTAAGACTTTACAATATATTTATAAACCTACTTAATTGAAATACTTCAATTGGCAAATTAATGAAACAACATTGTACTTGTAATAGTGAAACTGAAGCAAACAAGAGACAGTGCTCAAATAATAATTTATTTACGAATACAGTTACATAAGGGTTTCATTACCATTAAACCCTAACCATTATATTCCAGACTGATAATATAAAACTTATAAATTTATATTATGACTGTTCCACAGTCTTCATATTAACACTAATTAATTATAAAAGATATATTTAATAGTAGATTTACTTCATGGACAGTCGAAGAAGAAGAATCTATCTTACAGTATTATCATTTAAAAATAAAACAGAGTAATCGAAACAGGAGTCATTTTAAAACCATGAGTATAGGAAAACCCTTATATCTCAAAAATCAGAGTATGATATTATCTAGTCGTAAGTCTATATTCATTTTTACAAACCAAGAAAAACTACATACAAGTCATGGCTAAAATATCTGGAGCTACCCAGCATCACGCAAGGGTTTTAACAACAAAATTAATTAATAACATAAACTAAGCATCTAAACATTGGAGGAACTGAAGCCATGCTTCTTTTCAAACTGTAACTCCTTTCCAATAACCTTTGCAAGCAGGGAGAAGCCACGACAAATCAGGGATTACCCATTATGGTCATGGAGATAACCAATGCTGGGGAGGTTTCTTTCAAGCTCGACGCTGTAACTGTAACCTGCAAACCAAGACTGAAATATTGAGTTAGATGTTGTATTCCTTATACTAAAACTATAATTGAAAATTAATAATAATAGCAGGGTAAAAACTTTTACCTGTAAGTATGAAGTCTGGAGACGAGGAGAAGAATGGACCAGCTTGAGAAATTGCACCTTGAAGAAAATGAAACCCTTGTGCTAACCTATGATAGAGGCAGCAAGGTTCACATTCCATACTCTCACTGATGGTGGAGGAAGTCATGAGAAAAGGCAAGGTAACGCCGTGGAGAGAACTCGAAACTACTGACAAAGTAAAACCCACTCTCAAGGTGTTACACTACTCTAAAAAAGAAACCAAGAAACAAACTGTGAATTCCTTAACTCTTGCTTAAACATTACAGCACTACACTACACCCCAAACAGAGCTGTCAAATGTGAACCAGCGAGCCTCTCATGGCCGCGAAGAATCCCAACAGCGCAGAGCCAAACCCTCGAAGAATGATAAAGAGGATAGGGTTTCCATGCAAGTTTTTAAATTGACCAAGTGCATGGTGGATACTCATCCACGTGCCCATATAGATTTTTTAATCAAAAGTGAGTTGATCCACATAGTTAACCTGCACTATCGGGTGAGCACAAATTATTTACCAATCATTTATATTATAACTAATGATAATGTTTTGGTATTGTATCTTTGTCATGGAGGATAACATCTCAATCAGCGTTTCGGTGAAATCATATATTCAATACAGCAAATAGTATGGTTTAGAATAAATCATTTCTTATCATTGCTCTTCGATAACACTATAATCATTCAATTGTGAAAGCGTAAGTGTACATTGTTATCATTTGCATTTGATAACATTAAGATATATCTTTTGTAAAAGTATATATATGGAGATCAATATTGGAGTTATGCCTTTGACCTTTAGTCAATAGCACTCATAATGAATCTTCATACAAACCTTGTATTAAAAGCATAATGCTATGTCTAGAGTTAGTGTTATGTAAAATCAAAACTGGTAAGGTCATTATCTTTAGTTCAACTTTATATAAGTAAATGTTAGGTAGTATTTCTACACTAGCATAACTCTTACAAATGCTTAAAGTCGACAATATTATGGTTGGAAGACTTCTTGGAAGTAAGTGTTCTTTTGGTTTCCACAAAGAACCAAACTCTTAATAAATCAATCCAATATATTTTAGACTACACTTAGTAATTACAAGGTAGTAAGGCTATCTAGGGTTAAAGGTAAAATCACTTAGTAATTTTATTAAGTGATATGGTAATGTAAATTTTACTACAATACTTGTGACATGGTGAAACTTAGGAAATCAAAATTATAGCTTGAGGACTAGGAGTGCAAGTAGACAATTATAACTATTTTTAAATAAACAGGCTGATAATATTCACTACTAGAGCTGAATTAAAAGTAGACCTATGTGATCAATTGTAAACTTATTCTTTGAAGGCCTTAGAATTTATACTCAAGCTTATAAAGCAGCACATTGAACATTAGACATAGCAATAACAGTAAGTTCATGCTTAAGTCAAAGTGTTTCTATATTAAATCTTGAGCCCTATGCTCATTAGTAAAACTTGTGAGTAACTGGGCATATAATATCAAAAAAAGAAAACTTAAGTAGAACTCATGCTAGTAAAAGACACTAGTATATTATGGACAATGGTCTTTACGACTAACTTAATATACAGTCATAGATTCAAAAACAACAAAAGAAGTACTTTACCTCATCGTAGCCTTGCTTTCTATTAATCAAATTATGCTCTAGCATTTTTATTATGCTAAAGAAGTACTTCTTGATTTAATGCAAAAACAAACTCCTACTGGTTCAAAAATTTACCTGTTGAACCTGTAAGAACCAAAAATCCAGTTGAGTTAGCAATTGCTAAGTAAGCCCCAGTTTAGAACATAGCTTCTCACCTACTTGACAAAAGAAAATCATCAGTACAACTAGGAGTAACTGAAGGTAGGTCATTTACATAATATATCAAAATTAAATGGTATTAGTTTTTATGTGTTGAAGTTAATCACTACATATTGTTAACTGTTTCATTTTTCCGCTAGCTACTAGTAGTTATTAAACTGCGACTTTAGACATTTTATGTTACATTAGAAATTTTAAATTTTTGTGAAAATTCGGGGTTATGACAATGATTATAATGTATAATATATAAATTGAAATGTATGATTATAATGATGAGAGTTAAGCTATATGATAAAATATTGATTTTTTTAATCATAAGTATATGTTAGGAACCCGTGTCAACCCTTCTCTTTACTTTGTTAGTATATTTTTGTTGGGCACATATGCTTTGTAAGTCGTCCTAGAGTATATTGTATTCAAGGGTAATTTTAAGGGACCATACTTATTTAAAAGTCTATAAATGTTGGTGAATATTACCAATTCTTAAAATACCAACTATAAAATGATTGGTGATATTTTTCAAAAAACATTTTAATTTCCAAGGATTTTATATCATTTAGATAATAATTTGGTGATTTTTAGGGTGAAAAAATTTTACCCCATCAAAATTGGGCGAAATAGGGCTTCAAAAAATGCAAAATGGCGAATCGTTTTTGGGAGAAAAACATGGAAAAATAGCCCACTGGGCAAAAATGCGTCCCTAAAATTATCCTTGATTGTATTATCCCACATTCATGGGGAGTAATAGTTATTTAGTTTAGAATTAGTATATAAGTACGTGTTGAGGCCAATGAAAGCATCCATGAGTTATTTTGTATTGATCTTGATCAAAGGAGGTTTCCCCCTCGAAGTAGCATGCGATCAATAAAATCTCTTATGTGCTTTGATATTTCTGTTATATCGTTCTTTTTCATTGTTTATTGCATGAGGTTCTTCACATATGGTATCAGAGCAATTTCTTGGGCTCGTTGGGTGGAAGTTCTGCCAATTTTTTTTCCTTTTGTAGTGCTTCCCAGTGTTGTTACTATTGCAATTGTGCTTCCTCTTTGCATCTTTATTGTTCATTGCATGTTCGAATCAGGGAATAACCCCTATCCGCTTAACTGTGGGAAGTAATTGGACGTATCCCTAAAACTCATTACGAGGAGTACCACAAGAACCCCAAAGTATCTCACCATTAAGAGGAATTTCCAAGAGAAAATGGAAATTACCCCTACCTGATTGAATAGTTTCCACCCGTGAGGTAAACCAATAGTTGTCATTTGTGGCAAAGCAGTTATGAATTTTACCTGATCTGTGGAGTGAGGAGTACTGCCCCAATACACACGCTATTAGAAAACATTGGTGGCCGAGTGAATCACATGAACCTTTAGGAAGATGACAATACATAGGGTCCATATCTATTTCCATTTGATAAAGAGAGGTTTGTACTTGTTCAGATCTGCCACAGATGAATTCCATCGAACTAGAATATATATATATATAAATTAAAATATCTATTTTTTTTCCCATATATCATTTTTTTTTAATCTCTTTTTTCCTTTCAAAATTCACTAGAACCCTCATAATTCCATTATGCATATTTCCTTCCTTTAGGACCCTATCCCAAATTCCACTTCCTGGAGCCCGAAATCCCACATTTGTCTATTGTTAGGGTTTGTCATAAATTTTTCGATTCTCACCCAATTGCCTTCAAATTTTTCCACAGTGTTTGTTTCCCATTTTTTCTTTCTTGTCCATCTCTGACAAATTTTCCCATTCTTTGACCTCGCTTCTAAAATTCTCATTTTCTTCATCCTTG
>LPNX010910414.1:369728-391690 GCA_001517045.1 Pseudotsuga menziesii | reverse complement strand
CCCACAAAAAAAAATCCAAGTTATGGTTGTCACGCACGTGGGAGTAAACAAACAAATAGAAGATGAACTTGCTGCCCTCAAGGCCAAACTCCAAGATATGGATGAAAAATTTCTCAGCCTCCATCCTCAACATTCATCCATGAACAATCAACAAAATCCTGATTCTTCTGCACACATTGGGTTCTCTTCTTCTAGTAATTTTCATGAGTCAAAGCTTAATTTTCCTCGCTTCAATGGTGATGATTAGACTGGATGGATTTGCAGGGAAGGAAAATATTTCTGTTTGCATAATAATTTTGATGTCAATAAAGTCCCACTTGCATCCTTTCATTTGGAACATGAATCCCTTCAATGGTTCCGTTAGTAGATCAGGGCTCATGAAGAGCCAAACTGGATAGATTTTTTCCAACTCCTTTTGCAACAATTTGGCCCTAGTGTTTTTGATGAATTCACAGGATGACTCACCAAACTTCATCAAACTGGCACTATGAGGGAGTATTAGACAAAATTTTAGAAATTGGTCAATCACAGAGAAGGATTGCTTAATGCATTCTACAGGAGTAGTTTTATCAGTGGTATGAAGGATGCAATCTAATCTAAGGTTAAAATGTTATGTCCCAACAAAATGATCGAATCTCTAGGGTTAGATAAGTTGGCGGAGGACAAGATCATGGCTCAACACGACTTCAAATCCACTTTTTTTCCATTCAGAAATATGGTTTCCCAAAGGCCTCCAATCCCACCAGCTCCTAGAACCACTCCTACCAAGCATTTGTCTAAAGTTGAGATGCGAGCACATGGAGAAAGAGGGATTTGTTATAATTGTGAAGAGAAATTCACCCCGGGACATCGATGTGCTGAGAAAAATATATCTCTCTCTTGGATGTGGATTCTCCTCCTGCACTTGAAATTTTTTATGATGCTCAAGATCCAGTAGATGATGGGGATGACATTCGATAACTTCCTGTTGACCCTCCTATTCAAGACAACCATCCAGAGATATCTCTCCATGCATTAGCCAGAGTCACCACCCCACAAACCATGAAGGTCAAGGGTTTCTTAAAAAATATCCCTCTTACAATACCCATTGATTCTGGTAGCACTGATAACTTCATTGAACCGAGGATCACCAAATAGGTTGATTGTTTTATCCATCCTTTCTCTAGATTTGAAGTCATGATTGCCAATGGGGGCACCTTACCTTGTAATGGGAATTTTCTTAATGTGCAAATCTCTATTGGAGATTATAACTTGTACTCTGACATGTTTGTGTTTCCCTTAAGAGGATGTGATGTGGTTTTGGCTGCTCAATGGTTACGCACACTTGGACCCATTTTATGGTATTTTTCCAAACTTTGGATGCAGTTTTCAGTCAACAAGAAAACACACACATTAAAGGGACTACAACCAGGGTATCTCATCATCATTAGTTCACATTACATGGAAAATATCCTTAAGAAAAATTCACATGGTCTCATCACTCAGCTCCATTTCACTCAGCCACAACCTTCAATGGTCTTAGTTACTCTCTCAGATCTATAATAATTTTGGATCAATATGCATGTCTTTTTGTTGAACTAGTGGGATTGCGACCTTCAAGACCAGTGTGTTATAGCATTAATCCACCTTAGCACCATGGTCATACACCAAGGATACATTTTCATTTAGGCTATGTTTATCAACCTTGGTATTTTATGTGTTTTAGACTCATTAACTAATAGTTGAGATGCTCCACTTTGATCATTTTGATAGTCTATATGCCCTCATTGATGACAAGTCAGTCTTGGTGTGCTCCCCATCCCTTAAATAAGGGAAAGTGTTTGACCTTAGGTGCTATTTCATGTATTTGGTGGTTTTTTTCTTTCTTGGGCATTTATTTTCTCCTAGAGCCACTCTCACTCATCCATCTACTCACCCACACCTATCATGCCATTGTTTATGTTCCAGCCTGCTCGAACCATGTTCACACTAGCATTCGTGACTGTTTGGGATGGTTTTGGAGCTCACTGGTCCACCTAGGGTGGTTTTGAAGTAAAATCACAGGTGGTTTTGAAGTAAAATCACAGTTTGACACTTGTATACATCCATATGGCATCCAGAGGCTAATGATTTCACCCTAATGTAATATAAACCTGGAACAGACATATTTACATGTTGGACAGTCATAATAAATTTAGTTATCGACTACATTTATATGTGTTAATTTCACTCTTTCTACTTTTTTATGCATAATTGTGAGTAAACTCGAATTGTAAGGATTCCATTAGCTCCTAGATCCTACTGTGAATCAATTCTCACATGGTATTAGATCTCTTTGGAGCTGTAAATCAAAATCAGAGTGTTTGAGTTGTTGTTTAGGGCATTTTCCAGAGAAATTTGAGTGTTTCCATTGCAGGTACAACCAGTAGTTATGTCACTCATTGCACAAGAAGAAATGGAGTAGACTCATGTATTTCTTACCCCATTCAACTATTTCAAATGGAAGGCCAAAATGGTGATGCAGATGAGGTCGAAAGGCTTGTACATATTTACCATGGGAACTGAGGTTGAACCAAACTCTGTTGTGGAAAAATTGAAGTTCTTCAACAGACTTGAGGAGGCATTCCAAATTCTTTGTCTCACCATTTTGAGGGACGTTCTCTTCCATATAGATAGTATGACAAAGCCCAATGAATTTTGGCTCAAGATTGAGCCATTTTTTGGGAAGACTAATGAGATGAGAGGCCACCAGCTTGAAAATGAGTTGATCTCATTGAGCCCAACCCACTTTGACACGATCCATGACTTCTTCACCAAGTTCAAATAGTTGGTGCTTTAGTTGAAATAGTGTGGCATTGAAAAGAAACAAGAGCAGTTGATCTTGACCATACTTTCAAAGCTAGGGCCAGAGTATTCAGTGTTTGTGTCAACATTCCACTCTAGCAAGATCCCATCTTGAAATTGGAGGATTCCATCATTGGAAGACTTCATGGAGTCATTGACTCAAGAGAAGGACAAGCTGGTGCAAATGGGTACCAGCAAATCTAGTAAGGATCAATCCCTTTTTGTAGGAGTTTTGAATCCAGCCAAAGGTAAGAAGAAATCTAGAGATTCTAAGCAACAAGAGAAGAAGAAGTAAGAGAATCCCAAATCTTCAATGGGGTTTCACATCCTAGCAAGGAGAAAGACAAGAAGAAGCAAGAAAATACCAAATGCACTTATTGTCACAAGGGGTGGCATCTAGAGAGTGCATGCATGAATAAAAACATAGACATGATGGCGCAACTTCTTGAGAAGAACAACATCCCATTTCTAGAAGATTCAAGGAAGAAAGAGGTAGGTTCAAGCTCAGAGAATAAAGAAAGGTGAAATGCATTGGTTGTTGGATATTCAAGCTCTTCTTCCTTCATCATATATTCAGGTGCCTCTAGGAACATGGGCTCCATGAAATATTCCTTCTCGGCCCTACATCCTTACAGTAGTCCATCCATTCTTATGGGTGATGATTCAAAAATCTATGCCAAAGGGATTGGAAGGATTTCTCTTGAAGATGGGTCCTTCAACAATGTGTTGTTTGTTCCTGATCTAGCTGTGAACCTAGTCTCAGTGTATCAAATGACACAAAATGGTGAGTCAAAGAGAGTAAAATTTACTCCAAATGTAGTGGAGATACCATAAATCGCTACAGGCCAATTTGTGGCAGTGGGTTTTGCTGACCATGATTCGAGAATGTACAAATTCTCTCACTTCCTCCCCTACTCTCAAGGGAATGCACTCCTATCACATTCGAATGGGAAAATAAAGTTGTGGCATGAGAGATATGGTCATATCAACTATAGGTACCTTCATTCATTGAGCAAAGAAAGCACAGTGGAAGGGATTCCTTCAATGAAGTTTTCCAATGGCACATGCAAAGGATGTGTAGTGGGAAATCATGTTGAGTGCAGATATGAGAAAGGAAAGGAAAGGAGGGATTCCCAAGTACTTTATTTGGTTAATTCATATCTCATAGGGCCTCTTTCCACACCCTCATATGGGAATTCAAGGCATGTGTTGACTCTCATAGATGGTTTCTCAAGGTACCATGGGTGTATTTTCTCAAACTAAAATATGAAGTTTTTGAGACTTTCAAAGTTTGAAAATCTTTGGTTGAGAATATATATGAGAACAAGATGAAGGTTATTAGGAATGAAAATGGAAAGGAGTATGTTAAAATTATTTTTCAGCATCGTTGTGAGGAATTTGGAATCCAAATGCAACATTAGGTGCCTTACACACGACAACAAAATGGTGTTGCTGAGCACAAGAACAGGGATCTCAAGGAGATAGCTACATGCATGATGGAGGTAAAGGATTTGAATACTAAGATATGGGGTGAAGCTATTAATTGTGTTGCATATTTCCAAAACATATCTCCAGACAAATATTTGGATGGAAAAACTACATATGAGGCTTGGAGTGGTTAAAAGCACAATGTTTCTTATTTCAGGGTTTTTGGCTCAAAGGCTTGGGCTAGGATTCCTCTCGAGAAAAGAAAGGACTTGAAAGCTCAAAGAAAGGAGTACATTATGGTTGGATATTCTAAATATGAAAAGGAATAAAAGGTATTTGATCCCTCATATCATAATAAATGCATAGAAAGTAATGTACAGTTCGAAGAGGATCTCATGCAAAAGGTCGAACTAGATCAAGGGGATTACTCACATCCTCCACTCCATGATGATGTAAGTGATGATACTTCATCTGATTTTTCTGATTTTTATATTGATGATGATGATTATGACATGAATTCAGATCATGAATCACCCATTTTACCAAACTGGACTAAGAAAACCATTGAAGCAGCTGGGGATCTTGTTGGAGATCCACTAGACTCTAGAAATACTAGATCTCAATTTCACAATTCCTTCTCCACTTGTGAATTGAATATTCCTAAGAGATTCTTCACGATGTCTAGATCTGATCCCCAGACATATCAGGAAGCATCACTTGGTCCAAGATGGAAAACAACAATGCAATAAGTGTTCAAATCATTGCAAGACAATGAGACTTGGGAATTGGTTCCCTTTCCCTCCAAGAGGAAACTAGTACAATGCAAGTGGGTATATAGGAATAAAGTGGCTGCTGATGGTTCTGATATAAAGTAAAATTACATTTTGGTTGCTAAAGGCTTCTTTCAAGTCCAAGTATTGGGCTATATAGAGAAATTTGCATCGGTTTCAAAGATGGACTCTATCGGGCTAGTTTTAGCCATTGATGAATCTAAGCACTGTGAGGTTCACCACATGGATGTGAAAGTGATTTTATTCATGGTGACCTTCATGAGGATATATATATGCAGAAACCTGAAGGTTTAATTCATGATCCTTCACTTGTATGCAGGTTGAAGAAGTCTCTCTATGGCCTCAAGCAAGCCCCCAGGGCTTAGTATTCAAAAATGGACAATTTTCTGCTATCACTTAGATTTGAAAGATGTCAATACGATCCTAATATGTATTTGAAGTATTTTGGTGACTTATTAAAGGTCATAGTGTTGTATGTTTATTATATTTTGATTACAGGTAGCTGCACTAAAGAAATTGGATCAATTAAGTCTTCTTTGCACAATGAATTCTCCATGACTAACCTTGGATTGTTGAGGCAATTTCTTGGATTAAAGATTGAGAAATATGAAGAAGGGATCAAGGTAAGACAACCAAAGTATATTTCAAAACTGTTATTGAATTTCAAAATGTCTGAATGTAATGCATACAAGTTCGCATTCCTATCAGGAATAAAACTAGGCAATTTCGGTGCATCTCCATTGGTGGACAACTCGTTGTACAGACAACTAGTTGGGAGTTTGTTGTATCTTACACACTCTAGACCTGATTTGGAATATTTTGTAGGTTTTTTTTATAGATATATGCATAATCCTCATGAGATCCATTGGAATACTGCAAAAATATCTTGCATTATGTGCAACGAACCAAACACTTCGGGGTACATTGTGTTGCTAGTTCTCCACTAGAACTAGTTTGATTTACTGATTCTGATTGGGATGGATATTCCATTAACATAAATTACAATTTAGGTTATGTATTTATGCTTGCAAATGGTACCATATGTTTTTCAAGAAATACACAACACACAATATCCCTCCCTTCAGCTGAGGCCGAGTACAGAAGAACAGTGAACGCAGCTACACAATGTGTGTGGTTGCAAGGTATTCTCGGGGAACTTGGATTTACATTTGATTCACCCACAGTCATTTAGTGTGAAAATCAAAGTGCAATAAATATTTCCACTAATACATTGCAGAGAAAGAGGACCAAACACATTGAGATACACATGCACTACATCAGGATCTCGGTGCATGATCAGGTGATATCCTTGCAGTTTTTCCCATATGCACAGAAAACTGCTGACATATTCACCAAGAGCTTCACAGAGACGACAACTACCTATATGAAATCCCTTCTTGGAGTGGGTGACACATGGTGATGGCTGATATTAAATTTCATATTTTTCTCCGTGTCCATTTTAGAGGGGATGTTTTGCTCCTAGGTGGTTTTCCTCCTTAGCTTTATCTGTACTAATAAAAATTTTGTTGGATGAGGTGACTTGAGCCTTAGTTGCCAAGGCCTCCATAATCATTTGGTATAAGTTATACTAACTTAGGCTTAAGGGGGGGTAGTGGGGGGGTGTTACAGAATTAATCCACCTTAGTACCATGGTCATACACCTAAGATACATTTTCATCTAGGCTATGTTAATCAATATTGGTCTATTGTGTGTTTTAGACTCGTTAACTAACAGTTGAGGCACTCCACTTTCATCATTCTGACAGTTGAGGTGCTCCACTTTGATCCTTCTAATAATCCATATGCCCTCATTGATGACATATCATTCTTGATGCACTTCCCATCCCTTAAATACGGGAAATTGGTTTACCTTAGATGCTTAGTGCATGTATTTGGTGTTTTTTGGCATTTCTTAGGCATTTATTGCCTCCTAGAGACACTCCCACTCATCCATTTTCTCATCCATGCCTATCACTCCTTCATTTATGTTCCATAATGCTCCAACCATGCTCACACTAGAATTCATGATTGTTTAGGATGGTTTGGGAGGTCATTTGTCCACCTAGGGAAGTTTTGAGGTCAAATTACAATATGACACTTGTATGCATCTAGATGGACTACCAAGGTGTTACAATCAAAATTTGTCACCAGCATGTGATAGGATCCCTAACATAGACATTTTCCCTCAAATCCCAAACTTGAAGAGATTCCTGCTTTAGGTGTTGATTCCAACATATAAAATTGCAACACCGCTTCTACCCTCAAGCAAATAACGGTACCCTATTCAGCACCAATTTAGTTATGTGAGAACCAGGCGGTGCCAATGCCTTTGACCAATGTTGTTGGTGTAGTTCCTACCCATCACCACTCTGTCATAAAGGGGTATAAGTGGTGCCCTTGGTAAAAAGTGAAAAAAGGAGTTTTCTCGAGGCTTTTAGAACAAGAACCTCGTGTCTAACCTTATCCCTACTCACTTGGGTTGGTTAGGGTTGAGATCCCTTTTTGTAGGATCTTGTGGCCACCTCACCCACCAATTTCTCAACCATCTTATCCATTTGAGCCATATAAATACAAGCTCATACTCCATGGTTGAGAGGGAGAGAAGAATATTAGAGTTATGTTGTTGAATTGATACCCTGGTCTGATCCATTAGAGAGCAATTGTGGAGCAAGTTGGAGCTATTGAGGACAAGGTGCTAGTCTTGTGAAGGAGTGTATCGGCACTAAGGCACATGGTTGTAAGCTCTTTAAGTTATTTTCTAATTCAAAGTTGATTTCCTTCCCACATGTTTGTTTTGTTAATCTCATATATATGTTATTGGATTCCTTAGTCACTAATATGGATGTGTAGATGATTTTCTGGTAGCTTTGATGTCTTTGTATGTTTGATATTTTTTATAGGTATATAGGCCCTTCGTCAAAGTTACATTCCAGGTGTCTTTAACATTCAGGGAAGGTCTTCAACTGAGTTATTCACTCATTTGTTCTGGATCTGAACCATTCAGACCAGAGGAACAGCTTTTGTCCGCAGAAGGTGATATATTCCTGATAACAAATTTGGCAACTCCACTGGGGACAAGAACCATCTTGTTCTTCCTTAGTTTTTGAAACACTCTTGTCCGAATCCAAGCTCCAACCTCCTATCTTTGTAGTCAGATCTACATCTGATCTACTGAAAGTTTTGGTTTGAAATCTCCAGATCTCTTCAGATCTGAGCCGGCTTAACTTTTTGTGCTCTGTTATGTGGTTGATTCATCAGTTTTTGTAATATTTTTGGCATTTCTAACTTGATTTTTTACTCTCCTACTGTTCTGGGTTATTACAAAGAACCGTACATGTGCCTTTGGCAAGGAGCGGTGCCACCACCTGAGTCCAGTTAGCAATAGGCGGTGCCATCGCCTGAATCCAGTGAGTAAGAAGGGGTTCTTCCTCAAAACCACTTGTCAGCAACTTCATATGCGTGGTGCCAGGTAGGCCTATCCTATACTTTGAGTTTTTCAAGTTTCTATAAAAAAATTGTGATTTTTTGTATTTCGTGTGTTTAATTGGTCTTATCTAGACTTGTTTGAACTTGCTTGAGTGATTGAAATGTGGAATTTTTATGTGGAAATTGCTTGCTTGTTCAAATAAAAAAGCTAGGTTAGATTCATCATTCATTACTTCTTGTAAGTTTGTTTTTTCTTGAAAGCAGTTAGTTGGAAACTATCGGTCAGATTAGATTTCTGCTTGTTATAGACTATCATTGAAAAGAAAGACTCCCTTAGATTAGTTTGCTTATTTCAATTTCTCGTTAAGTGTGAGAAAGACTTATTTTCACTTTAAAAAGAAAATTTGTTGAGATTAGGTTATTATTTCATTGAGCCTAAGCCATTGGATCTCTGATTAGCCTCACAAGCTTTCAGGACTCCTTTGTTCTTTTGTCTCTTTTGCATCATTATCTCATCAAAAGGAAAAAGTATCAATAGTTTAAGTTAGATCTTTCCATGCTTCAGAAAAAATCAAAAATATAGCTTACATATGCATATTTGAGTGTTGTTTGTCTTTCCTTTTCATTTAAAAAGAGATCTTACCCTACCTGTGTGCTTTCAAAAGGAGTTGATTTGAAGAAAAGTGTTGTTTGATTGTATGCTCAGAAAAAAGATCTTTTATAGTTGTTTGGGAAATTTTTTGGTTTTAAAGAAAAATTGAAAAGAAAAACAACCTCTCTTCTTCTCGTAATTATGCATACTGAATGGTAAAGTGAATGAACTTGCATTTCATATCTGCATGGTTTTACTTTTTTGTCAAAACCTCATGCATTCACCTAACCGTCCACTTTAAAATTAATGGTAGTTATGGTCTTAAAATTTGTATAGAAATTTGATTTTTAGGTTAGAGATGTGTTCGAGCGTCATTAAGTGTAGGAGTTGTCGTTTCTTGTCCACAATACATCTCGGGACTCGCGCGGTTCTTCCATGTACCGTTGCTATATCGAATGGCCTTTCACGTACCCTTGAGATATATAGAAAGGTACTTTATGTAATCAATTGTATATATAAAGGCTCCTTGTGAACGGTTGTGCATTAGATAGCACTACTATCGATTTGAGCTCACACGTACCTTGCGTATATCGGGATACCATACTAGGATACCCTATCTATCTGAGAAAATCCCTTTGGCCATCTTGTGTGGAGAAATACACTAAAAATAACATTCGGGGAGATTACTACACATGTACCCTTGTGGTATATCACGAGTTGCACCTAGTTGACAATCCTGGTGAGAGACCGACCATTTGAGCTCATCCTATCATTTGAATTTGCTTATTGGCCTATAGCTTCAGTAGGAGAAAGTTTTGGTGTGTTTTTTCTTATCTTTGAAACCCTAGGTTAGAATAGGAACTGTGCAATCTGGATGAGTTTCATTTGAGACGGTCTAGAAGAACATAGGGCTTACCACCCAAATTTCCTCCCGTTACAAAAGAAGGACCAATGGAAGCTACTGTTCAAGGAGATGCAACTACTTCCCATGTGGAAGAGAATATAGTTGTAGAAAGTGGAGACCAATTCACTTCTTATACAAATCCCTTGGCTCCACAACCTCCTGTCGGTGACACTTCTTTCCATGGTCCTGTGGAAGGTCATGTTGATAGTCCTGTTTGTTCGGATCATGGTCCAGATGCTCCATTTTGGGGAACTTCTATGGGACATGCCATTGCTTCACTTGGAGTACGTAGGCCCTATCCTGAACATCCTTCATATAGTGAAGAGGAATATAGAAAAATTCAATCAGCTATTCAACATGCACAAGATTTTCAAGAGAGAATGCAAAGAATATATTCTATCTTAGCAACCCCAATCCCTCATAAATAACCTATGTCGACTCTTCTTGCCCATAATATGGAGCCTTGTCCAGATGGTTATCGTTCGCTGGCTGATTCTATGAAACCTATTTATCCTGTTGAGACTCCACCCCACCCAGGTCAAACTTCTGACCCCACGGTTGCAAATGTTAGGTCTATTTCTAGTCCTCCTAGGTCTTCTAGGGCTTGGGGGGAGCCTTCAACTCCAGTTGTATCAGTACCTTATAGTTCCAAGGGGAAACCCCCACCACGGTCTATGTTACCTTCTGGTGGAGTGTTTACTCATAATAGATAGGCCTCTGATGTGGGCACATCCATGGTTTACGTTCCTCCTACAAATATAGTTAACCCTCTATTGAGTTTAGGTCAACGCTTAGGGGCACAACCTTTTGTTAGTCAAGCTTTCTGGGGGTATGGTTACCCAACAAATCAAGTACCTGTAGGAAATATGAATTACCAACCCACCCCTACAGGCATTTCATACACTGGAATTCCATATCCTGGAAATAATTTTACTCCATGGGGCAAACCAACTGGTCCTACATGATAGCATTAGGAGGAATACCTATTCATATGGCTGGAGGTGCCGGAGGGCCACCTTATGGAGGTCCTCCCCACGTAGATCCCAGAGGGACACCTTATGGTGGTTCTAGGGGTCTTAGTGGTCCTCCTCTTGGTGGTTCTAGGGTTACTGGTAGTCCTCCTCCTGGTCGTCCCAGAGGTCCTGGTGGCCCTCCTCTTGGTGGTCCTGGAGGTCTTGGTGGTCTTGGAGGCCCTGGCGCTCTTGGTGATCCTGGTGGTCCTGGTGGTATCGGTGACCCCATAGGTCCTGGAGGTCCTAGTGTACCTCCTCCTAAACTTCCTAATCCTCCTAATGGCCCTGGTTGTCTTGGTGGCCCTAACCCCAGAGGTCCATCTTCCAGAGGTTCATCATCCCATCAGCCTTTTCAGCAACCTATGTATCAGTCCACTTACAGTCCTACTGGTGGTTACATGCCTTATCAATATTTCCAGTATGTTGAACTGAATCGTCAGTTACCTTTCCTAGAAACTTTAGACTTTCCTCATTTGTCCAAATTGATCAATGACCCCATCCAATACAATGCTTCATGGCCTCCCATTCCAGTTAAGTTACCATCAGATATTCCAAAATTCGATGGTAAGCAGGGAGATGATCCAAAAATCACGTTATGACTTTCCATCTATGGTGTTCATCTAATTCCTTGATGGATGATTCTATTCAATTAAGACTCTTCTAGCACACTTTTATTGGCACGGCCATGAAGTGGAACATCGAACTTCCACCACACTCGTTTGTGAATTTTAGTGCTTTGGCAACTGTTTTCCTCACACACTTTTAACTACCCATTCGATACAAAATGGGTACGGACCTTTTAACCTCTCTACATCAAAACACCTCCACACACATGTTAGATCATATTCATGAATGGAGAAGATGAAGAAGAATAATTAAAGCCCCTATCCCAGACCAACTCTTGGCTGATTGGTTCACGAAATATTTGTTGCCACCCATTGCTTGAGATGTGGCTTAGGGGGGTGCTGTTATTGAAGAGCAAGCCATTAGTCACGTGCAGTATCTAGACTTGGTCTATTCCCATTATGGAACTTTGTACAACCTCATTCCTCAAGTTCCTTGACCCAACACTGACCCGGCTAAGCCACCTGTAGAAACTCCTGTTGATGGGGATATTGGTTCAATCCATCCCCCATCAATGGTTAAAACTGCCAAACAACCCAATCCTTATACTCCTTATCCTTCTAACCCTACAGTTTTCACCGAGGTGAATGCTATTCAAAGTACGCAATCATCCGGTAACAAGAAGAAAGGAAAAGGTAAAAAAAAGAAACCCGAAAACCAATAGGAAAACCCCAAACCTAAAGCCCCGGTGAATGACAATAAAGGACAAAGGAAAGCTAAGTATCCATGCCTATTGTGTGGTGGCAATAATTTCATGAAAGAGTTTCATTGATGTGATGAAATTAATAAATTTTTAAAAAGTAACCTCGCACCGACAGTTCTCACTGATCCTTTTCCTTCTCAGCAACAACTGGTAGACCACATGTCTAACCAGGAAAATTCTAGTTCCACAGAGGAAATTCAAATGATGTCATTGTATACTATTAATATAACAACTCTAAGTCAGTCATATGACAAACTAGAGGAGAAGAAAATCAAGAAACATTCTACTGATAAAGATCCTTCTACTGGGTCTCCTACATCCTCGTCTAATTGTCCCCTAATGATCGAGAAGCCTAATCTCAACATGATTTTGCATCTGCCCAAGACTACTCTTAGGAAGGTTGTTTTTAACCCTAATTACTGAGCTACACATTTTTATAATGCTGTAGAAGACCTAGCTTAGGCACCATGTGGAATGTCTACCTTAGAAGTGCTCCAAATGTGTCCCACGCAATGCAAAAACTTATTAACCGCTTTGGGGGCCACAGACCCGGGTGACATGAATCTTATTGATTTCAATCCAGAAAACCTTAAACCTATATTACCCCACCAACTGGACTTTTAATTCATAACTAGAGTAGTTAGAAAAAAAGGCCTTTAGGACTGTTCTAGATGAAGGTGCTTCAACCTTTGTTTTGTCTTCGTCCTATTGGAAAGCCATTGGCTCTCCTAAGCTTGTAAAATCATCAACAACACTAAAAGCCTTTGATGGAAGAGGTTTCCAGCCCTATGGTCTCATGCCAACCCTTTCAGTTGAGATAGGGGGAAAAACTGTTTCCATTTAGGTGGAAGTAGTGGATGTCACATTAGACTACAATCTTCTCTTAGGAAGAAACTGGTTTTATGCTATGACCGTTGTCGCTTCGACGGTATTTAGAACCCTCCATTTTATGCATTTGGAAAGAATTGTGACAATTTATCAACTTGATTTCTGTATGCCGGATGTTACCACTCCTATGACGAATAATATCCCTTTGCTAGGTTAGTCCCCTCCTCCTTACCAGTAGATTGGGGTAGGGATGTTGAAGGACTCCATCCTCATGGGCATGTTTCCGTCAACCCCTTCTAGCACATAAATGACAACAACCAATATGATCTCTTCATTTAATTATGATCCTAAGGGTAAAAAAGTTGTTCAGACATCCTCTCTTAGCCCACATGAACTAGTTTATGATTCCATCCAATCTGTTTCCGATGTTCCTACAGATGATCTTCATCTGGTGCCCTCGGATCCTTACCACCTACCCTACTGGTTAGAACCTTCGCTTCCTACTCCGGATTATCTCTCGCAGACTTTTCCATTGGACGAGTCTATTATAGAGATTATGAATACAGGTACATCTGTATGGGAGGATCACCATCATAGATATTCATTCCTCCCCAATACCAGTTCGACAGATAATGATTTTGTATCTCTCTTGGGTACTTATATTTTCGACAATCCGTAAACGCCTGTCTTGTTGCAAGATTTTGACTCTGAAGGCAATTTATGCAACATTACCAAAATGGTTCCAATCGACATATCAGTCAAGTCTGGAACTATTTAACACGTTCGTATAGGGAAAAACTGTTCAATAGATGAAACTGAAGAGTATAAAGCACCTTTTAAAGAATTCTGAGATATTTTTTCCTGGTCCTATTAAGAAATGCTTGGGATAGATTCATCCATTGTAGTCCATGAGATCAAAACCTATCCTATAGCTAGACCAGTTAGGAAGAAACTGAGACAAGTCCATCCGCAAAAGGCTGTGGTTATCAAAGCCGAAGTCAAAAAAATTATGAAGGCATGATTTATCTTTCCTGTACCCCTGACGAAATGGGTATCGAATATTGTTCCTGTGAACAAAAAGCAGGGTACTATTTGAGTCTGCATCGATTTCTGAGATTTGAATAAAGCTTGTCCCAAGGACAACTTCTTGACTCCACACATTGATTATATAATCGATAACTGTGCTGGGAGTGTCATCTTCTCATTTATGGATGGCTTTTCTAGCTACAATAAGATTGAGATATTTCTCGTCGATCAGCATAAGACGGTGTGTATATGCCCGTGGGGAACCTTTGCCTACAAGAAGTTACCTTTTGGATTTAAGAACGCTAGGGCCACATTCCAGCGTGCCATTTCCTATGCATTTCATGGCATTAAGAATATTGTGGAGCCTTACCTTGATGATCTCCCTATGCACTCACAGCTACGGGAAGACCATCCTCGGCATCTTAGAGACATTTTCTTGAGATGTCGCCATTACAAGATACAATTGAACCCACACAAATGTGTTTTTTTCATTGATATGGGATGTCTCTTAGGCTTCTTAGTTTCCAAGGATGGTATTCGGATTGATCCCTTGAAGATTTCTACATACTCGCTTTACCTGCCCCAACCAACCTGCTTGAACTCCAAAGTTTGCAAGGAAAGGAAAAATTTCTTCGTCGTTTTGTTTGTAACTTTGCTGAGAAAATGCATGGTTATATGTGTCTCCTTAAGAAGGACACTCCATTCTTCTAGGATGACCAAGCCCAGTGAGCCTTCGACAATCTCAAACATGCTTTGACTCATTCACCCATCATACACCCCTCGGATTACTCGAAGGATTTTATCTTATATGTTGCTACCTCTACTACTATTATCAGAATGGTTTTAGCTCAAGAGGACCAAAACGACCCATAAAAAGTGATTTATTACGCCAGTAAGAGTCTTCTGGTTTCTAAAACTTGATAATCACATGTGGAGAAGCTAGCATTGGATACGGTCATTGCTGTCCAAAAATTTCGTCAGTACATCCTACTTTGCACCACTACTGTACTCGCAGACCAAAACCCTATGTACTACATCTTGACTCGTTAGGTGCTAGGGGGAAAATACTCCTGATGGATTGTTATCCTACAGGAGTTTTATCTTGAATTTGCCAAAGCTAATTCAAAGAAGTCATTGGTTTTTGCCGAGATGATGTGTGATCTTCCCTGTGCTTTAACGGATTCTGAGCCCAGTGATTCATTCCTAGATGAACTTCTGTTCCTAATAAGCACAACTGACTCATGGTATGGAGATTTAATCATTTATCTCCAGACATAGCATTTTTAGCCTACTATATCACATGAAGATAATCAATGCATTCATCACCACGCAAAGTATTATCTTATCCTCAATGATACCTTGTATAGACGTGGTATATATACCATTCTATGATGATGCCTCACCCATGACGAGGCTGAACAAGTTATTAACGACTACCATTCAGGAGCATGTGGCGGTCATCTTTTTGGGATGGCTACAGCTCAGAAAATCCTACGTGTTACCACCTAAGTTGTAGTTAGTGGTTTTTTATCAAGTGAGCCTGGTGAACAAGACAAATATTTTTTGTTCGGACTTCAGAAGACCTTCGGAAGTGCTTCTGGGAAGTGCTTGTTGTACTATATCACATGTTCATACCCCCTTAGGGGAGTTGTAATAAATGTTCTAGCATGATAGTGTCTGTAAAATACTTGGTCTCTTAGACTTTATTTGTCAATCCAATCAGCCCAGGGTGGGTTTTCCCTTGGTTATTATTGGTTGTTGAATCAACGACTGATAATTTATGAGATTTTCACTCAATACCTCCAAAGTTGGGGTGGTCGGCTTGGAATTTAGGCATATTGAGGTTATTAGAGTCTATGTGCAATGTATAAACATGCTAAGCATCATGGTTGAGTCATATGAACATGTCCAAGTCCCCCTAGGTTTTTAATTTTTTTTAATTTTTTTAATTTTCTTAATTTTTAATTTTTCCACAAAAACTTAGGATATTTTTTTAATAGTCTAATTGGAAAAATTGGTTTTGTAATAAAAGTGGGACAAATAATCAGTTTTAGTCATGGGGGTGCTCATTTTCAAGATAAGAGCACCATGTAAACCCATAGACCCACTTTTTCTTAGTTTTGAGTGATTCTCCATTACTCAGGTCAGAAAGCCCCAAAAAATCAATTATTGATTATTTTAATTAATAAATTGATGGATAATGGAGCAAATCCAAAATCCTATATCAATGGATTCTCAACCAATTTGATTGAAATCAGTCTCATCGGCACCAGATTGACTAGATCTGACAAATCCAGAGTTGAACTTTAGCCTCCTTTATGGGGAATTGCACCCTCTCTCTCTCCTCCACACATGTGGGCTCTTCTGGGAGCTCCGTGGTTGATGATTCACTCAGCAAGTCGATGTGTGAGCTCAATCAGCCCCCCGATTGACATTCAGACTCAGTAGAATCTCATTTCAGCTTTAGATCAGGCATTGATGGACTCTCCTTCAGCTGTAGTGGTCTATCTCCTTGGCATTTGCACCCCCTCTGGGTCGGGGTTTCAATTTTGTGTATAAATAAAGCATGGATGCCTCCTTTCTGAGTTAGCTAGAGTTGGATTGAGGAGCTATTTCTGTTGTAATACTATTTAATATCTTTTTCTATTGGAATAAAGTGAAACTTTGGAGGTCAAATCGGTGCAATGATTTTATATGTGTGGATTTAACATTGTCTTGCAGCTTTCTACTGTTGGCTTTCTCTCAATTTCTGCATTTGAATCCTGTCTGGCTTAAAGATTCAGTTGAATCAATAGGAGTATATCTGGGCAAGTAATATTACTTGCTTTTCAATATCTCATAGTAAATATGCTTAAAGATTCAGATCATACATGTTTAAATAAGTTTATTTGCATGTAATCCCTCTCTTTCTTCATATATTTCTATCGAGATCTCATAAGGTTTTGTGTAGGATTGTTTGTTAGTTTTAGGTAATAGGGGTTGGATGAACTGTGGATATAGCTTGAATCCACTAGGCATCCAACTGTTTTGTGAAGGCATTGTCCCTCGGCATTCCACTAACTATTCTTCTTTGCAGATCCATTCCCCGGCAACAAATGCTCTTCTTTTCCTCTTCCTCCTTCAATTTTTTCTAAAATTAGTCTAGTTACTTGTTTGTAGCTTTAAAATTGTTTAGATCTATAGATTTCAGATTTTAATTTACATATATCTTGCTGCCTTGAAGCTCATAAACTAGATCTCATTCCTAAAAGAAAATTTACAAGCATTATAGATCTAGTTTTAGGGAAAATTGTCATTTTTCAAGGCTATGAAAGTAGATCTAAATATTATTGAATGTATGGTTGTTTCCATAGAATATAACAATTTATGTTCAGCATTTTAAGTGATTCATATTGGATTCCCCCAAATGAGGCCAAGATCCCAAGGAAAGCTTGCTTTCCTTGGTTCTTTTTCTGCTTCTTTAAAAACTAGTTTTAACTTAGAATTTTTGGGTAAAATGTTTGTTCATCCAAAAGTACTTTCAAAGTATTTTTGGGAATATTTAACTGTGATAAGATTTCTCAGTTTTAGCAGGTGTAACAGAAAAGAGGAGGAGGCACTGTCCGGAAATAATTTTTGGACCATTCGAAACCCCCAAGGGGGTCTCCGTCTTCCCAAAATTTCAAATTTTTGCAATTTGTAAACCTTTGGTCTCATTCCATATAAGGACCAAGTGGATTAATTTCAGTTTTCTAATATTTTTAGTGCTGCTAATAAAAATAAAAATCTTTTTGAATAGGCTCTTTCGATCCTATTCACCTTCCCCCCTAAAGGGATTCACGTCCGTGTTATTTTTTACATTGTTTCACCTTGTTTATGTTCTAGTTTAGTATTGACATGCAGGATTGTATACTTTGATAATATTTCACATTATTCCATATTTTCAATTCAAAAGTAATCATACTACTTACCCCACGATTTCTTGAGTTACCCGCAAGGGGAAAGAGATGCGTGGTAGGACTAATTAGAAAACCGATGTCATGTATCTTTGATTCCATTTTCATTGTTGTTTTCATGCAAGAAATAAAATTAACCCCTCCTTGATTCCCCTATTGAGGCCCACTTGGACCGAAAGAGGTTCCTGGAGGGTTTTGTTTTTAATAAGAACACCTCTTTTAAAACTTTCTAAAAATAACAAAGACTCCAATGTGTATGCTCTGTACTTGGCTACAGTTCATCTGATCAGTCAAGCTACATCAAAAGCACTTGAGTGAATAGATTAACTAGTCTTCACCTCCCAAATTGACAAACCATCAGGCGAAACTCCAACACCCCAAACGAACTGTAAATGGTGGAAAAATACCCAAAGGAGTGGGAAGAACTGGAAAGTGACCTCGAGGCGCCGATATCTGTCACACCCTGACAGGTGCATTATGAACAATGGTCTCCGAGACTCCGTTCCAGCCCACAAACCACCTTGTGGGTATTCGTGAAAGTTCACTTTTGGACATACTCCAAGTACCCCTCGGGTATATTTGGAGTCCCCTTTTTGCCTAATTTAATTCATTCACATTCCACATTAATTTAAAGTCTACCAAGAGACATTTCCAAAACATTCATTCAAGCACATGCAAGCACATTATTTTCTCTGTTGACTCCATTTAAGGCACTGGTGATTTATTTGATCATTTCTTTTAATTATATATATATATATATATATATTGAGTGTCATTACTGTGCTTATCTACTTTAAATCTTGCATCTTATTATCTTTTGTTTCCACTAGTTAATTTCAAAACTACTAAACAACTTAATCAATATAACACCATCACACTAAGTAATTAGCCTTAGTAATTTAATAGGGTCTACCCCCCTTGGCTTCAATAGGACTTAGCCTGAATGGAGGAGTCAAGAACAAGGTGACAGCCTTGACTCGAGGCTTGCCCCCAAGGACACACCAAGTGGATTGAATATTTTTGCCACATAACCCAGGTGTGTGAAAGGAGGCAACATTTTTTGGCGCCATTGCCGAGGATGAATCTTTTTATTCCCGGAACACGACTTTTTTTTTTGCTTTGTTTTATGAATGCTTAAAGTAGATCTTTAATTTTCATCTCGCAATTCCACTGACGTTTTTCAATTTTTATTTTTACAAAGAAAAGCAAAAAATAATTTTTGTGAAAAGATTTATAAATGCTTATTTTTCTTTTTTCACATGGCGACTCCATTGAAGGGATAAAACCCTGCTTTCTCATAATTTTGTTGAGACTTGTTGTGTGTAGATGAGCTCATACGACATAGTAAAACTTTAAATGCCCATTATTTGGCTGCTCCGGTTCAGTACAAAATACATGGTTAATATATGCTACTGATAAGCCATTATGGATGATGAAGATTATGGTGCTCTAATTTTTAGTGTATATCCTGCCATCGATTTCTCGGGCATCTCGGGCTTTCCTAACTATGAACCATATCTCCAGGATGAAAGATATTACCAGGCTCCAACTTTTGATGGAGAGGGCGATTCAACTGTCTGTCACATCATATTTGTTTTTGCATTTGTGACAAAAATAAACATCATAGGGATAATGTGATGCGAATCTTTGCTCATTCTTTGAAAAATAAGGCTTGGACATGGCTTTGTGGTCTTCCTGATAAATGCATTACCTCCCATGAAGACTTATGTGATATGTTTTTTGAGAGGTGGCATGATGGTGAGGGAGATATGATGATGGTTGTAGAAAGGACCCTCACCTACCTAAATGAGCAAAAGGAGCCCATGACTTCCATTATAGATGAGGACACTCAGGATGATCCTATTGAAGACCTTCATGAGGAACCCATGGTTGAACACATTGTTGAAGACTCTCCTCATGTCACCATAACTAAAAACATTGAAGATTTGAGATTTTCTCAAGATTGTTGCAATGCTAATATTTTTTCAGAAAGCCCTCACGAGGAAACCATTACAGAGATTGATCGACACTTATGAAGAAATTTATCATGTGTATGATGACACTCCTCTATGTTCATCACTTAGGGATGAAGGTTTGGAAGGATTAACTTCTTGTAATATCTTTTAAACCAAAACTTTGAAGGATGATTATTATGAACAGGAGGAGGGTAGTTATATATTAGGATGTGATACCAACAAGGAAGACATGGATAGGCTGGAGCATGATGCCATGGATGAAGAGTCCCTCACATATGACATGGATGTGAGTGATGACTATTGGAATTTCATAGATAATCCAACTTGTGAAAATATTATTGAGAACCCCATCCATTATATGTCCAGCAAGGGGAGTGTCTATTCAAAAATTTATGGAATTCCAATCTACGATACATCCATAGAGGGG
Organism: Pseudotsuga menziesii; assembly: GCA_001517045.1. NCBI lineage: Eukaryota > Viridiplantae > Streptophyta > Pinopsida > Pinales > Pinaceae > Pseudotsuga > Pseudotsuga menziesii. The sequence goes on along the minus strand of LPNX010910414.1, from coordinate 371,194 downwards.
AGCATGGATCTAGATACCTAGGAAAATATTAGTATGGAAGAGGAGCATTCAGAATCTTCACATGATCATTTAGAGTCATATCATGCAAAGCTGCACAAGGCTATCAGTAATGAAGACATTGAGAAGTGGTGTTGTGAAAAGTCATATTTGATGCAGTCAGTGGAATATCAGTCTTAGCCATCTTCTTCACATGTAGAGGTTCCTTATGATTTGGAGCAGCTTGGTGCTTATACAATGAGTCATCATTCGGTAAGCCTTGATGATTAGTATGATGATACAGTCAGTCTTCCTCATCATGCTGATTGGTATATCAGTCCTATCCAATCATCGATAGAAGCAGCCTGCGCGAGCACATACTAGTTTCAGAAGAAATTTAATGACTTTATTCATGCCTATGATTTCCTATCCATCCCACCCATTCCGAATCATCACGCAGGTTTGCATTTTCTGAATAAAGTATCCTTACATTGGCTGGTAACCAAAGACAAGGAAGTTTTTTTTAATGTTAATAAAATGCTTAGGTGGTTACATTGGATTTTTGATTACACTTAACCCTTTTTATATCATACTTAGAGTAGGAAAATAAGCTCCTTGAAAAAGAGCATTTACTTTTTGCATTTTTGTTTTGTACTTAGCTACTATAATAATTTTTTTTTTCATTAGTTAGTTACATTTATTTTGTTTAAATAAATCAACTTAATGGTTCATTTGGTTTTTATGTAAAGCTTGTGCTACTGAGGTTTTCTTTTCAAGTTGAGATGTTTTTACAGGGTGTATAAACCAGAGATTCTAGTGTTCTCGTATCCTCTCCTTGCCCTATGACCAAATCGAGCACACGTCCCGTAGTTCGAGTTAGAATGTTACCAACTAAGTTGTACTTAGTGGTTTTTTATCAAGTGAGCCTAGTGAATTGGACAAATATTTTTTGTTCGGACTTCAGAAGACCTTCAGAAGTGCTTCCGGGAAGTGCTTGTTGTACTATATCACATGTTCATACCCCCTTGGGGGAGTTGTAATAAATGTTCTAGAATGATAGTGTCTATAAAATACTCGGTCTCTTCATGGGGTCTTCACTTAGTAAAACCATGCCATAGCACGTTCGTTCGTGGCATATGAAACAATACCCCTATTTTCAAAAAATATTTTAAAATACCTCCCAAAATCATTTTTTTTAACCCCCTCCCAATATGCCTTGCCGATTTTAAAAAACCCCTATTTTCCCTATATATTGCATGTATCCATTTTTTCATTTACATTTTTTATACCCATTTATATTTCTACCTAAGGAAAAAAAAACTAAACACAAGAAAGGGCCAGATTATTGGAGACACACCTTGATGTTTGTATAGATTGTGAAATTACTACAATAAAGCGAATGTTGTTGGGAAAATATATAAGACGACAACAAAAACATATAGAAAATAATCATGTATGTCTCAATATTCTAGGAGTAACCCGAGGGTTAG
>LPNX010910414.1:359332-369464 GCA_001517045.1 Pseudotsuga menziesii | reverse complement strand
CAAGGCAATGGTTGGTGCTAATCTACCATGATGGCTAATAAGAAAACTTGAGCAAGTAAAATGAACACTCCCCAACTTGATGGTCTACATTTGGGGATCATGCAAACCCAATCATCTACATTTTTTTTTCTTTAAGAGGAAAAAATACCAGCCTTTGTTATTCATAGAATCAAAAGACATCGTTTACATAATTCTGACTTAACAACAGAATACAAATATTAAACAATCAGCAATATACTATGATCATGCCAACCATATCCAGCCTAAAATTGAGAAACAAAGAAAGTCTGATCATTGCAGACTTTTGTCATCATCCCTAATAAATCAGGTCATAAAATAGAGTGAACCGGAGGTGATCTCAAGCAAATATTCCTAAGCAGAGCTAGCTGACAGAAAGTCTCAATCATGACAAAAAGAGAAAATACAATCAATGTTGATAAAAATCAATGCTGATATATCAGGGCAAACAACATCTAAAAGAGCACAAAAAGATCTTGTGCTATTACCAAAACATCCAATGTTTCAGCGAATTTTCCATATCCCATATCCAAATTCAGAGCTGATTTAGAGAGACCATCTGCCAACGAGTTGTGCTCCCAGTATATGTGCTTGAAAATCATCGAAGGGACATGATGAAGCATATCTCTAATATCTTTGCACCAGTGCCTCAAAATAGGAATATCAAGGGCAGAAAGTCTGTTGATCCATGAGATAACAACCAAAGAGTCACCAAGTATCAAGTGAATGGGCAATCCCATAATTAAGCTGACTCTTAGAGCAGCCCATAGAGCTAATAACTCAGCTCTGGTATTCGTACTGCAACCACAACCCATAGAGAAACTATAAAAATGGTTATCATTCAGATAAATCACAAAACATGCACCTCCCACATTATTTGCAGTAGCCCCATCATCTACATTACCATTCTATGGATTCCTTGAATACAAGATGTCTACATTCAAAGTCAAGAACTTACACTTGATATATCTATATGCAGCGGTTGGTGCTCGTCTACAATGATCCCAAAGAAAAGATGAATAACTATAATGAAAAGTCCTTTACATCTTCCATGTGCCTTCTACCAAGAAAGATTGTGGCTGCATAGTCTCCTTTTTAAACCCTTATCATATGAAAAGACCCAACCAATTATAGAGGGGGAAGTTGCCCTAGCATGGAAGGATGCACTACAAATGGTGCAAAGCACAAATTAAGACAATGGGAACACAACCAATGAAGCTCATTTTCTTAAAAATTCTAAACAAAGTGATTGAAAACAAACAGCAAGGTTTCGCACATCAAGTGATCACAAATTAAAGTGTTTGAATCTAACATGCTGCCATGCAAGCTATAACTTTGTATCTAATCAAAATATTCCCCTAGTAGCATATGCCTCGTTCAGATAAAACACTACAGCACATGATAAATCCTTACAAAAGTAATATCTACTCCTAAATGCCCTGGAGGCTGGTATTCATACAATTCAAGAACCTGTTAATTGTAGGTTAAACAAATAAAATGACAAAGAAGAAGAGTAAAGCAAAGCAAGCCCTACTCTGTTATACCCAAAATTTCCAGTTTAACTCAACCCAAATCCAAAACTAGGTCAAATCTAACCAGAAAAAGGCAGCATTGGCTTGTTACATCAGACTTAAGTCAAAACTTGTGAAACTTGACAATCTATGCAAACATGACAAGTTGTAACTAGGTCCACTCACCCGCATGCCTATGTAAACCAAGAAATCTCCAATCTTACCCAATTTTTGCACATTTTGCAGCAAATTTTTAGACCTTCATGTAGCATCAATGTCACAGATTTTGTGTTCATATTCTAAGCATATTATCTGTAGGTTAGGGAATAGAAATTGTGCTCATTTTCTAACCAATATTCAAGCATATGGGCACAAATTTCTACTAGAGATTTTTCATAATACAATTTTCTATATATTGTGCTCAGTTTCTACGCAAATTTTTGATACCTTGGGCACAGATTTTCACCAATATTGTAGATACGTTGTTTATAATGCAATTATGTTCTACCATACACCTATATAGTGCTCATTTTCCAAGTAAACTTTCTGGCACCACTGAACAAGGAAAGAGACAAAGATCAATAAAGTCCATGATGAAAGCTGTCACACTAGAGGAAGTTGAACCTAGAATACTTGTCTGAGTATGGGCATGCACATTATAGCGGTAGCTTTAGAGTCCATTAGAGTGTCAAGTCAATTTGTGCCATGGACACAGTGCACTTGGTAGGGGTAACTTTAGAGTCCATTAGTGTGACAAGTTCAGCTGTGCAAATTACTTAGGTGCAAGTGCATCTAATGGCGTGGCATACTACAGTGGGGTGGATAGACTACTCAGCTTATGGTTTCAAGTGGAATTTCAATGATCATACCAGATCGTCCTACAAATAGACGAGATGTGAAACACTTCGTATTTCCTCAAACTATATTATTTATACCTAGATTTAAAATTGCAATGGGCTTCATCAGTTCATGGTGTTAGTCATAGTCGGTTGATAGACAGATAGCTATGTTGCAAAGCTTCATAATGTTTGTGTCATTATTGCACAAACTTCAAAGTGAATTGAAACCATTAGGTCCTAAAAGTGAATTCCTAGATCGTAGAAAAACAGTGACAGATAAATTTTCAGCAATTTTGAATTTTTTAAACATGGAAACGCCAAAGAGAGCATTCAGGTTTCAAACTGTAAAGAAAATTTGAAGGGTGAAATATTAGTAATCAGAGCATGGAAGTTTCCCTATGTATCTAGATTGAGCATTAAAGACAATACATAATCTTACCAAATACATTCATTCAAAAGTTGTAACAATAATGCTTAAGCAAGTTGTATTTAGCAATCCATGACATAAAAATAAAAAGGATAACAATAGTAGAAAAATTTAGTGTGAGTTCATGTGCAAACTCTAAATATTGAGCATTAAAGACAATATATAATCTGACTAAATACATTCATTCAAAAGTTGTAACAATAATGCTTAAGCAAGCTGTATTTAGCAATCCATGACATAAAAATAAAAGGGATAACAATAGTAGTAAAATTTATTGTCAGTTCATGTGCAAACTCTAAAGAACTCTAGCCACTCCATTTGAAGTTTTGGGAATTTCGGAAACCATTTAATACACTTATTATGATTGTTTTCTCTTAATGTTGGACATTTTCTAACAATTTTGTTATGTATATGGCATTTTCCTGGTGTTTCCTATGGTTTTATTTTTATGTATGCATGAGGGTTGTTTATTACATTTTTAAGGGATAGTTTGAAGGCATGTTTACAATCTGAAGGTCTGGACATTGTAAATTCCTTTAGCAGCGTGGTAATATCTTCATGGTAGTTTATGGTCAATTCTAAGTAGTGTATTTGAGGAAACCCTATTACATCAATGAGGATCAGAGGCTGTGACCCATGGTTTTATAATCGTCCCACCTGAGCTTCAATATACCTATATTTTTTGTGATCCTGGCCATAGACCTTTGTTTGAAGAGAAGACAGGTATGATAAAGGTATTGGTTGATTTATCAACATCTAAATCCGACAATATGAGGTCCATACTAAAGATAAAGAAGCCTACAAGCCATTTTGAGTACCATTTCAAGTTTGGTGTTGCTGGTGCAGTTCCTACAAGCCATTTTGAGAACCATTTGAGGTCTAATGTTTCTGGTGCAATATCTTTAATAAATGAGCCAGAGTTGAAGACAACAGAGAGACTTTAAAAGGTCATCAGAGAGTGAAAGCAATATTCATTATGATGGAGACAATATTTTGAATTTTTCTTCTTATCTTGAAGAAATTAGGATACAATCACCAGATACAGGCATTATTTTAGAGCAGACCATGCGTGAAACAAAGTTTGGTCAGAAAAGGAAAAGCATGGGGATTGTCTCCACACATCCCAAATGTGTGTTTCCTTGGCGTCGTGCCCCCTATCCCAGAAACTTGGGGAAACATTGATTTTATCTCAGAAGCAATAATACTGTGTAAAAAACTCATTTATATCAATGCATTTTTATGTGCAATTACTAAAACACCAAATGCAACGACAGAGGCAAAGTTATTATCAATTGGCAATGAAAAAATGACAATAAATTCACCAAAAATATTCAGGTATTTATGCACCACATTGTTGCACACAACCCAAAAATTGTATTAATTCTCCACATTGATGCAAACATGTAACATCTGGGTCAAGACACAATATTATGAGAGTACATGCATTACAATGGGAAAATTTCTATGCGATTTATATCTATCCCTGAGAAATATAAAATGTGATGTAGTTACGCTTGAGAATAATCCGATATCAACAAAATACACATACTTTCTTGTTAAGGATTTGTAAATCACCTTTAAGGAATTTAAAAAACAGAGGGAATCAGAAGCATACCTATATAGGTGTTTTTATTAATGCCTTTCTAATCAAGGTTGCAGTGAATAATTTCCAGAATGGAACTAAAAGTTGCCCACACATGATGCCTGCAAGATCAAACAAGGGATTTGGTACCTGCAATTTAAACATAAGAAATCAAGCTATAGGAATATTTAAAAGAAAATAAGAATGATGAACAATGGTAATTACATTGTACATGCCAAACAAACATCCAGTGTGAAGGGGTTTCACTAGAACTGACGCACATTTTTTTGCAACCAAGACATAGTTTACACCATGCAGTGTTAGATGAAATATATTTTCAAATAGGATACAACTGAGAATTTACACCCTGGGATTCACCATTCAAACATGGGACTACTTACATCCTATGACATCATTTCCATTTTTTGCTAATCTAGGCATTTTGAGGCTATTTTGGGCAGCCTTGAGGCTATTCTGAGTAGAAGAAAAGCCAGCTACAACAAATCTAGGTAAATCTTGAAAAGCCAGCTACAACAAATCACACAACTCTATAATAAACAATACTATCATATAACAGCGTAAAAATTTCCCCACATGATTTACTTGGAACCATACCTAATAAAGTTTCATAGCACGATGTATTGTTAATGTTGCATATCTAAAATTATTAACATACATGGAGAAGGTCAATTGTGAAGTGAAATGTGACCTGAAACTCATAACTATTTTCTATCAATAGTACATACCTTTAATAGAAGCAATTCTTAAGCCACTGAAAAATAAATGTGTACATACCAAACTGAGAATCTGAAAACTCGTGGATTCCTCCTCCTGACTGCAATGAACATGAAAAGCAAATGAGTTTATTTTAGTCAAAATCATGTTACCATTCTATTCACCTCAAGACAACTAGAAATTCAAAGCCAACATTATTAGTTCCATGCTCATAATGCTTACTGAAGCAAATTCTATATACCTGTATACGAGGATTCAGTTCTAAAAAATAATACTTGCTAGAGTCCATGCTATAAAGATACTCAACAGTTGCAGCCCCAATATAGTTTACACACTTTGCAAGTCTCCATGCACCCTGCTCTAATTGCTTCACAGTTTCAGGTGGAACAACTGTAATAAAACCAAAACAAACATAATTTTCAATAAAACCAAACAAACATAATTTTCATCTCTTTCAACTTAACGCTCCATTATTCACTGCGTTAAAGTTGGTCCTCGAGAATCATCAAATGCCATGTAAAATAACAACATGATAAGGTAATGTACAGTAGGTATCAACAGTAAACAATCATAACCAATATTTCAATCAAGCATATACTCAGATTTTTCAGATTTGATCTTGTCACCGAAGGGACAAGTCAATATAGACAAACAATTTATGTACCTTGCAAGAGATCCATAGAAGGTTAAAGCATAAGCATACGGACAACATACTGACCCAGACTTCTTAGTCAACAAGCACATTCATACCCAATACATTCAATCTGTCAACACAGTCATGCTGGGTAAGGATGCAGTCACATACTATAGAGACACACAAGCATACTTTGCACAGTCATGCTTGAAAAAACATAGTCCACTAGGGAAGACCCCACGGTCCACACAAGAAAACAAGCTCATGGTCACTTCATGGTCATGCTAGGGAAGGACATGGGAAGGACCCATAGTCCACCCGAGAAAACGGATCATGGTCATGCTGGAGAAGGACACATAGTCCACCAAGAAAACAGATCACGGTCACGTTGGGGAAGGACCCACAATCCACTCAAGAAAACAGATCACAGTCATGCTGGTGAAGCACCCACAGCCCACCAAGAACAGATCACTTTCACACTGGTGAATGACGCAAATTCCACCCAATAAAACAGATCATAGTCATGCTGGAGAAGGACCTCTCAAGGTATCACTAAGGAATAGGTTTTTTGGCCTTGTTGAAGGACCCACAGTCCACCAAGAAAGTGCAAAGAAACAAATGACGGTCACGTTGATGAAGGAGCCACATTCCACCAAGAAATAGACTCACGGTTACACTGTGGAAGAACCCACAGTCCACCCAAGAAATAGGCCACGGTCACGCTGGGGGAGGACCCAAAATCCAATAGATTCACGGTCAGGCTGGTGTAAAGTGACCACATGGAAGGTGCAACAAGAAAATCCCAGTCACGGGGATGGTGCAACAAGATATCACATGGAGCATCAACACAGATCGTGCAAAGATCACGTAGAGGGAGAGAGTTTAGGAACGCTCCTTAAGGTAAAGTATCAAAACATTAATAAACATCACCTATGGACAAAGTAAGATAAAGGATCATGAGGTGATCATGAGTCAACCCAGGTGGCCACAACAAAACAAACAACAAACCCAAAAGGTCAAGGTGAACCATATAAGGTGGACATGCAACTCCTTTATAAGACCAACAAGACCAATAATATGTTCTCTCTCTCAAGGTACATTGTTTTATATATTTTTGTCATCATTGTATAAGATTCATTGGTTATAGAAAGTAGAACCAATCATACCCACTCCATACCACAACAGGTGCACAACAATGAGTTTTATAACAAGAGATTTCCACACCATAGCCATCTTTCAAATCAACAACAATCACAATTTCCTAATGAGCTAATATGCACTCCACACAAACATGACAAAATTAAAGAACATGATATGCCATTTAAGAAAATATTTAGAAAACACATTTCAAGAAAAACACATTAAGTAATATTCCATTTAAGTATTGAAGTAGCAATATGGGCATGGGCATCAAAATTTGACAAACAAAAACTAGTTTCATCCTTTTGAAAGTAATATTAAACATAATTGTTGAACTAGCGAACAGTTCAACAACCCTCAAGAACCATGCTTCAAGAACGCATAGAGAAATATTTGACAATCGATAACTTCACATAGAGTTATCCCAACCGTTTGGTATCCAAACCATTCACCGCACCTGAAGATAAGATAAATTAAAATGAGTATAAAATGAGTATGAAATTTATACAAACGAATCAACAATAATACAAAAAACACTACTTCATAAATAAGTTATAAGATAGTAGTACAAAAGATAAGATAAATTAGAATGGTTTGAAAACTTCACCCTATTTAAATTTTTAATGAAATCCTCAAAAATTCTGTGGTGACCTTCTTCTAACTTGTATGTGTCGTTCTTGATATTGTATGATAGGTTTGCCGTTGCTATAACAGATTCAAGTTGTATGAATAGATGATCTGTTGAATCATACTTGTACATGCGTTGTCCCTTTATTCTATTGTACCAACAACATTGAAGCTCAACACCTTCAGGCCTATCCAAAAGATCAATGTCATTATGGTAATCAAACACCCTATTACCATCCTTCTTTCTTATTCTTTGAACTCTTCCAATGTACCAAGTCCCAGAAGAAACGCAGTGCTTTGTACTTTGAGATACACCTTTTCTTGTAGTACGTTCAGCTAAAGCTATAGACTCACTCTCAAACAACACCGCACAATCTGATCCAATTCCAAAACCAATTGCAACACCCTTTTTGGGGGCCCTCTCATCTCTCCTGAAGTATACTCCATTCCTCACCTTAGTCAATCTATCTTTCGATAATGTCGAGTTTCCATTCAATTGACTAACCAAACAAGATTTGTACATGTCCTTTCCATCGAGCTCCACCACTGGTTTGGTAGATATGTTTACATTTTCATCAATGGAATCTAAAATTCCATCCAACTTGTGCCTCCACTCACTTTCCATCGTTTGCAATTCACTATCATTGAGTACCATAAAAGATGAAGATTGGAATATGGATGTCGAATGACCCGGTGGAGAATTATCAACCACTTCATCCACCTCTTCAAATGTTGGAACATTGTGATCCTCTATCCATGGTTTAAACCACCAAGAATCTTCTGTGTGTCTTTTTGGTTGTATGCCAAGACCTTGTAAAATTCCCTGTGCATCCTCCAATCCTATCTTGAGAGCTTCTATAATTTTATTATCGGTGGAAATTGAATCATATTGTGACAAGACATCACCTTCCTCTACATATTGTTGATGCAATTTGTTCTAGATACTCATTTGTTTCTTATGAGATTTATTGAAACGAAGCCCTTTGGGATTCGATTCTTCTTCAGCAACTCTATTAAGGGTTCCAATAGCATGAAGTAAGTCAGCAAAATCATATACCCTCTCTACTCCAACCATGCCACCGACTTTGTTGAAGAATTTCTCACATACATCTGACCCAGTCAGGTGCAATGCACATGGTAAGTTAGAGTATTGATCACGAAATAATCTCATCAACAAAACCGCAAAGTGGTAAGAAATTTTTACATATTGATATGCCTCTCTACTAATGAAATTAATGTTGACATTAGTATTTTCCTGTTCTCTGACCCAACATAGCCATAAGGTGAAGAAATGATGGACTCTTGAAGAATTTCACACTCTTTCCCAAAGAGTTAAACTAGGAGACAAAAAAATATCAATATAGTCAGCAACGATTGCTAGATAGGTCTTTGTACCTGATGTCCTCTCTATCCTGCCACCTGTACATCTTATTTCCTTCAAGCACCTCTGGACATGCCTTGAAGCAATGCGTTGTGCTGAACCCCAGTTTTGGCGATCAATCCTCTCTATATCCTCATTGTTAAGCTTGTGGTCATCCACTTTAAAATTGTTATAAACCATTTTTACATGGTTAAAACTAATCAACTCTTTTCCAACAATCAGATCTCGTCGACCACTAAACAAAGGATTCACTAGCTTTTTTCCATTGTGGATGTAATCCTGGTCATGAAGTCCTGTTACTTTAAAGCCATCATTAAACCCAGTTAGTCTCCACCCTTCCCAAGGAATTTGATATCTCATGCCTGTCGTTGAGTAATAATCCTTCAACATAAGCATTCTTCTCCTACTATCCTCATCTGAGGAATGACCAATAATACGTCCTAAAAAATATTCCACATGTTTCTTCCATAGGTCTTCTACTTTTTCCCATTGTCGATGGACAAAATTTGCATTAAACCTGTTTCACGTTGGATGAACAACCACAACCAAATGAGGAAGCTTCTCATGTAAATGGTTCGCAATAATAACACGTGCATAATGGCCAATCACACAATTCTTGAAGGCATCTATAATAATATCATAGCCTGCAGCGCCCTCACCAACTGTCACCAATAAATTTGATTGGCACTTATGTTCTTATTTCATACCACAAAAACCCACCAATGTATCACTTTTTTCTACCCACCTTACATATTTTTCACAACAGTTTCATCTTCAGAAAGGCATACGGGAATTGGGCCCTCTATACCATGTTTGGATTTATAGGAAGCATAAACTTTTTCGATTTTCTAAAAAATGTACTCTTACTCCCTTGGGATATATGTCAATGATTTTCTAACTTGCCTTAAAGTCGTAGATATCGAAGGGCCATCCAGATTCAAGCTAATAAAGCTATGTAATCTAGGACCTCCCCATAACTTAATCATCTCATAAATGGATTGAGTGGATGCACTATACCTTCTACCTGACTTTGAACGAACTAGGTTGTGAAATATATCTTGAACAAATTCCCAAACTGCATCTTTACCTTGTAATTTTCCTTGCTTATGAGCCTCACACACATCCTTGCAAAACCTGAACACATCCTTCCTTCTTGCAGATTCGAACAACTTTTCCCTTAGAGACCTTGTTCTTATAGACATTGTAGCAACCTTTGTCCTCTCCCACGAAAGAGATCA
>LPNX010910414.1:319929-354814 GCA_001517045.1 Pseudotsuga menziesii | reverse complement strand
ATATATGAGATAATCATAGGACAGAGTGAACCAAATATGGTGCAAGACTTTAGCTGTGTAAGTTCTCAATCTGAATCTATTCAGATGAGCTCTTTGTTTCTTCTTTGTTGATTTTTCTGAATCTATTATCTCAAAAGATCCTTCCTACCATGATTTGAAGTTTCATTCCCTGCTTGGATCTTATTGTTCAAACAGAGTCCACATATTGTAAGGAGAACCTTGATTTCATCATTACAGTTGAAAATGTACCAAGTTCCATTGTCTTTATTCTGAGCACAAAAGACTCCATGCTGACCCTTTTGTAGTAAAATAAGTTTGTTTCATGTAAAGTGACAAAGAGGTGGTTACAGATGAAATTAAGCATTCAGATTCCCTGGAAGATAAAGACCACTTAGGTCAATCAAAATGACCAGTGAGGATCAACGATAATCTAATATTGAGAACATGGGAATTGGTGTACTAATGCAGGTGTTCAACAAAGGCAGTGTAGAAAGGATCAACAATGTGATAAAGGATCGAGATGGTATAAACCCAAGCACCCAAAGCACAAGTTCATGCATTGTTCAGTCTCCTTTGAATTGGTTCCCATGAAAGAGGATAGAATCGTATCTAGAGCGGAAGATAAGAATGTTGCAGGTATATAAGTTCGTATTTCATACCCTCCAAAAATTTAGTGTCAGTTAAGATTTTTGTACTGCTTCACTGCATTTACTCTTAGAATGATGTGTTTAGATGCATGCCAATATAATCCTAATCTGACCCTTTCTGGCATCTCAACAACATCATGAATTTTCAAAATTTGAACACAGGAAAAGGAAAGCATGAATGCCACACTTGACGAGACATTGGGTGATTCAAATCCACATTTACCCAAGATAGAAAGAGAGAAACTAGCAGCCCAAACTGCAGCAAGGGTAGCTATGGAGGCTCGTAAAGCTGCCTTGGTGGAAGCATCTTGGTGCCGAATTCTTAAGGCAGATAGGTTGTAGCCCTTGATATCTTGTCTATATTTTTTAACTTTAATTCTCTATCTTTACTGATTTTCTTACATTTTAGCCATACAACTTTTAAATTTCGTTTCCATATGTTGTTACTTGTATTTTCTGTTCAGAATTCAATGTCCATTAGCTGAAGTACAGCTGAAGAAAGCTGAACAAAAAGCAGCTGAAGCTTTTGACTCTGCAGCAGAAGTTGGAGTGATAATTGATAACAATCCTGGGGGTTCCAAGCAATCTTTGAAATTTGAGACTATTGATGGAAGATAAACACATACTGTCTCTGCATCATTGGAAACAACTTTTGAAGTAGAAAATGAAGTTGCAGAAGATGTGAAAGTAGCATTTTTCTGGTTGGCTCATCTTCCATCTTCCTCCATAAATGATATATTTAATGCTAATGATGACACATTCAAAAAAGCAAGCATAAACATAGACGAAAATGCTGTTAAGCTCATCAATGATTCAGACAATAAAGATTTATCTTCTGAAGCATTTTCTGAAATTGAAGTTCAGACTGAAGGCGAACCTCACACTGACTCTGAATTGGAAAGAGATGCAGGTGCTACCACTCCTGAGACAAACTATATCCAAATTAGGAAGAATGCAGCTAAGGGACCGTTTCAAAAACATAGACATCATCCTAAAGACCACCAATCTAACAGACAATCTGCTAAAGAGATTATAGTTTCTAAAGAGCTTATTGACTTAATGCTTGGGAGAGTAAAGCTCCTAAAAGAAGAGGAGCTTATCTCTCTTGCAATGATAGTCGCAACCCGGGGTCTAAGTGCTATTCTTAAAGAGGATCACAAGGAGCAAGAAGTTAATGGCAAGTGCAGTTTTGGAGGTCTAGGAGATATCTTCGTGAAACACGTTTCTCGGTTGGAGGTAGAAAAAGATGCTACTGTAGCTCCTGCTAAGGCTGTACCTGTTCCTAGAGATAACAAAAGAGAACTCACTTCTGAAATTTTACCTAATCTTGGAAGCATACTTGTAAAACATGTTTCAAAATTTGAGAGTGAAGTTCAAGAAGCCAAAAGGTTGGCAAAAGCTATTAAAGATGAAGAAAATATAAACTTAGGAGAACTGCAAGAGCATGGTGAAAGTTTGTCTGAAGATTCAACAAAGGATGATTCTTTTGAAACAATTCTTGATCTTGGAAGAACCTTTGTAAAGCATGCTGAGCATGTGTCAGAAAAAACAACAAAACTAGCAGTTCTAGAACGGCAGAATGCGGAAAGTTTGGATGTAATCTTGGCTGAAAATATTCATGCATCAGAAATAGAACGGTTAACTGCCACAAGAGAAAAATGTACAAATATGCCTCAGCCAAAATCAGGATTGTTGAAGAAGCAAAGGATGGAAAGCGATGTGAATCCAACAGATGATATTGATATTAAATATGATAAAGAGAACAGAGATATATTCAACTCAGAATAAGACACTCAAAATGAAGAGCAATTTTGATATGAATAACACCAACCAAGATAAAATGCAAAACTATAATTTTACTTCTACAGTATCTGGTAGTAACCTCAGCACTATTCCACTGAAGGATATGACTGATCTTGAACAAGATATTCTTCCCATGAAGACTGCCTCAGATGTTGTTGAGCGAGTGCAGAGAAAGCAAAATTACCATGATGAAAATGGTGGGGGAGGTCTAGATAAGATTTTGGTCAAACATGTCTCAAAACTGGAGAAGGAGAAGTTGGCAGCAACAGAGTTGTCAAATGAAGCATTTAGTAGTGTGCAGGGAAAGAAACAACTTGCTTGTGTGAAGACAGAAGATCGTTTGGATAAAGACTTAGTCAAGCATATTTCAAAGCTTGAGAAAGAGAAAATAGCAGCAGCATTGTTGTCCAATGAAGCATCTAATGGTGTGCAAAGAAGGAAACAACACCATTATGTGAAGGATGAAGAGAGTTTAGATAAAGTCTTAGTTAAGCATATTTCAAATCTCGAGAAGGAAAAAATGCCAGCATCAGGGTTGACAAGAAATTCATTGCAGAATGTAGACAGGAAATATCAACCTCATCATACCGTTGAGGAGAGTTTGGTTAAGGTATTGGTCAAGCATATATCAAAATTGGAGAAGGAGAAACTGGCAGCAATGGCATCGGAGGAATCATTTCAGAGGGTGCAAAGAAGTCTGAATCACTATGATAGTAAGGATGGAGAGAGTTTAGGAAATGTCTTGGTGAAATATATATCTAAGCTGGAGAAGGAGAAACTAGAGGTAGTGCAAGAGGCATCTGCAAGGGTACAAAAAAGACAGCATGAGTGTGATGGGAAGAATGAAGATAGTTTGGATAAGGTATTGGTCAAGTATGTATCAAAATTGGAAAAGGAGAAACTGGCGGCATTGGCATTAGAAAAGGAATCATTTCAGAGGGTGCAAAGAAGTCTGAATCACTGTGATAGTAAGGATGGAGAGAGTTTAGGAAATGTCTTGGTGAAACATATTTCTAAGCTGGAAAAGGAAAAAATGCACACATACCTCGGCAGCTAGCAGGACCCCGTGCACAAATGCACTATAAGCCACTAGGCCCAGAATACACACAGATACGCAGTAAGCTATACTAGCAGTAAGCAAAAAACATAGATGAATCTTCCCGCCTAAGGGCGCGACTATATTTATATATAAGTAAAATTAGGATTGAAGGGTTGTTAGCTGCTTTTGCTAAGGTAGTTGGAAGTGGGAAAAAACAGACATGTTGAGACAGAGAATGTTCGCTATGTATACCAGCCAATAGAATCAGCACCATCACAGTTCTGCCCTATTTATTGTAAAGAAGTCCTAACACTTATTTGTGCTACATGAGGACATCCATTTTATCACAAATAAAGAAATGCATCCTTTCCATGACCATCTTACTTACACTAGTAGATCCCACAAGCATAACTTTTTCAATGGAAGATAATAGTGCTTATCAAGTTTTATTAAAACCTGCTGTAAAATGAACAAGATCTGAAAGTAATCCTGTTGCTTAAAGTCCTGCTAAAAGGAGTAGCAAGAACCCACTCTTTCAGATATCCCCTCTGCAACAGCTTCTTAGCAATCACCAGTTTCCAGACGGCTCCTCAGATTCTTAGCAATCTCCAGATATTAAGCAATCAAATATTTTGCAGCCACACGATGGAAAAAATTCCCTGAACCCAGCTCGCAGGCACCTCGGCATGCAGCCACACGATGGAAAAAACGCCCTAAACCCACTCGCAGGCACCTCGGCATGCAGCCACACGAAGGAAAAAACACCCTAAACCCAGCTCGCAGGCACTTCGGAATGCAGCCACACGATGGAAAAAATGCCCTAAACCCAGCTCGCAGGCACCTCGGCTTGGTGCAGGTGCACTCAGACCTCAGACCACAAACAAACGAGCTCGCAGGCACATGCATAGTTCACAGGCACAGGCACACAGGCAAGGCTTAGGGAGGACTGGTGAACGGCTCAGGCGAAAAATTTGAATAAAACATACCCCAGCATATTGCATATTTAAATAGTAAAAAAAAACCCTAGTTACCCCTAATATACCCCCAATATATTAATTTTAAATTTTTTAATTTTAACCCCCCCAATATGAATGGACGTGATATCATATTGGTCCCTAGGTGATGCCCCCGTGGGTCTCTTAGACTTTATTTGTCAATCTAATCATCCCAGGGTGTTTTTTCCCTTGGTTATTATTGGTTGTTGAATAAACGACTGATAATTTCTGAGTTTTTCACTCAATACCTCCAAAGTTGGGGTGGTCGGCTTGGCATTTAGGCCTATTGAGGTTATTAGAGTCTAGGTGTCAATGTATAAACATGCTAGGCATCATGGTCGAGTCATATGAACATGTCTAATTCCCCCTAGGTTTTATTTTTTTTTTAATTTTTTAAAGTTTTCTAATTTTTAATTTTTCCACAAAAACTTAGGCAATTTTTTTAATAGTCTAATTGAAAAAATTGGTTTTGTAATAAAAGTGGGCCAAATAGTCAATTTTAGTCATGGAGTTGCTCATTTCCAAGCTAAGAGCACCATGTAAACCCATAGACCCACTTTTCTTAGTTTTGAGTGAATCTCCATCACTCAGGTCAGAAAGCCCCAAAAAATCAATTATTGATTATTTTAATTAATAAATTGATGAATAATGGAGCAAATCCAAAATCCTAGATCAGTGGATTCTCAACCATTTTGATTGAAATTAGTCTCATCGGCACTAGATTGACTAGATCTGACAAATCCTTGACTGAAGGATGTGATCATGGCAGATCCAGAGTTGAACTTCAACCTCCTTTATGGGGAATTGCGCCCTCTCTCTCTCCTCCACACATGTGGGATCTTCTGGGAGCTCTATGGTTGAGGATTCACTCAGTAGGTCGATGTGTCATCTCAATCAGTCCCTTGATTGACATTAAGACTTAGTAGAAGCTAAATTTAGCTTCATATCAGGCATTGATGGACTCTCCTTCAGCTGTAATGGTCTATCTCCTTGGGATTTGTGCCCCCTCTGGGCCGAGCTTTCAATTTTGTGTATAAATAAAGCATGGCTTCCTCCTTTCCGAGTTAGCTAGAGTTGGATTGAGGAGCTATTGCTATTGTAATATTGTGTAATATCTTTTGCTATTGGAAAAAAGTGAAGCTTTGGAGGCCAAATCGGTGTAATGCTTTTATATGTGTGGATTTAACATTGTCTTGCAGCTTGCTACCGTTGGCTTTCTCTCAATTTCTGCATCTGAATCCTGTCTGGCTTAATGATTCAGCTGAATCAATAGGAGTATAGTTGGGAAAGTAAGATTACTTGATTTTCAATATATCATAGTATATATGCTTAAATATTCAGATCATACATTTTTAAATAATTTTATTTGCATGGAATCCCTCTCTTTCTTCATATATTTCTATCCACATCTCACAAGGTTTTCTGTAGGATTGTTTGTTAGTTTTCAGGTAACAGGGGTTGGATGAACTGTGGATCTATCTTTAATCCACTGGGAATCTAACTATTTTGTGAAGGCATTGTCCCTCGACATTCCACTAACTAGTCTTCTTTGCAGATCCATTCCCCGGCAACAAATGCTCTTCTTTTCCTCTTCCTCCTTCAAATTTTTCTAAAATCAGTCCGGTTACATGTTTGCAGCTTTAAAATTGTTTAGATATATAAATTTCAGAGTTTAGTTTAGATATATATTTCTGCCTTAAATATCATAAACTAGATCTCATTCCTAAAAGAAAATTTACAAGCATTCTAGATCTAGTTTTAGGAAAAATTGTCATTTTTCAAGGCTGTGAAAGTAGATCTAAAGCTTGTTGAATGCATGTTTTTTTCCTTAGAATCTAAAAATTTATATTCATAAATTTAATTGCTTCATATTGGATGCCCCCAAAGTAGGCCAATATCCCAAGGAAAGCTTGCTTTCCTTGGTTTTTTGTCCGTTTCTTTAAAAACTAGTTTTAACTTAGAATTTTTGGGTAAAACGTTTGTTCATCCAAAAGCAATTTAAAAGTACTTTTGGGAATATGTAAATATGATAATATTGCTTTTTTTTAGCAGGTTTAACAGAAAATAGGAGGAGGCAATGTCCGAAAATCATTTTTGGACCATTCGAAACCCCCCAAGGGGGTCTCCATCTTTCCAAAATTTCAAATTTTTGCAATTTGTAAACCTTTGGCCTCATTCCATATAAGGACCAAGTGGATTAATTTCAGTTTTCGTATATTGTAATTTCTTCTAATAAAAAGAAAAATCTTTTTGAATAGGCTCTTTCGAGCCTATTCACCGGCCCCCCTGGGGGGATTCGCATTCGTGTTATTTTTTACATTGTTTCATCTTGTTTCTATTCTAGTTTAGTATTGAAATGAAGGATTGTATAATTTGATAATAGTTTGCATTATTCCATATTTTTAATTCAAAAGTAATCAAACTACTTACCCCATGATTTCCCGAGTGACCCGCAAGGGGAAAGAGATGCGTGGTAGGACTAATTAGAAAACCGGTGTCGTGTATCTTTGATTCCATTTTAATTGTTGTTTTTAGGCAAGCAATAAAATTAACCCCTCCTTGATTCCCCTATTGAGGTCCACTTGGACCGAAAGAGGTTCCTGGAGGGTTTTGTTTTTAATAAGAACACCTCTTTTAAAATTTTCTAAAAATAACAAAGACTCCAGTGTGTATGCTCTGTACTTGGCTGCGGTTCATTTGATTAGTCAATCTACATCAAAATCACTTGAGTGACTAGATTAATTAGTATTCACCTCCCAAATTGACAAACCATCAAGAGAAAATCCAATGCCTCGAACGAACTGTAAACGATGGAAAAATACCCAAAGGAGTGGGAACAACTGGAAAGTGACCTCGAGGCGTCGATCTCTGTCACACCCTGATGGATGTGTTATGAACAATATGTTAGACACACCAGGTACACAGAGAGGGGGGGTGAATCTGTGTGTGTGCAGTCTTTATTACTTTTTCACTTTTAACAATCAACAACTAATTCATCAATGCATTATTCTACCATTTGCATAATCATTTCATAAACATCTTTCACTTCATCATTCACATATCATAAGCATTTGAATCATCAAAAACCATAACAAAAAAGAACACAACACCATATAATTTTGTAATATTTTTGTATTAGTTTTGGACCGGCTACAACTGTGAGGTAAAATCAGCACCTACTGATACAATGAGCACCTACTCTTCATCGAGGACCCTGCCTGGTCTTTTTAGACCCTGCTAAGAAGGGTTTGAGGTATCCTAACCTCAAAAGCAAGACAAGCTTGCTTTTACAATTAAAGCTCACTGTCACATCAACATCATCTATCTCTTCAATCTGTTCTGCTACTGCTCATCCTTTTCTCTAATCATCATTCTTCATGTGTAAACATGGGCAGCTACTGCCATCAACATTGCTCATCTAGTCATCAATCACCAAGGTCTGCTCATCTCTGCTGTTGCTGGTCAACTGCTCATCATCTCTACTGCTGGTCATAGGTCTGCTCATTAATCTACTCATCAATACCACTGCTCATGAACCTCTGGTCAATCTCTGATGCTCATCCTCTTCATTCTTTACTGCTGCAACTCTGTATGGTCTGCTCACTGCTTATCAAGTCATCAATATTCAATGTCTTTATAGCTGTAGGTGTACCACTACCATATCATCACTGTCATATCTTCTTTTAAATCACTTTACTTAATCATGTCATGTTATTGTAGATGTCACACGTAAACAAGTCATCAAGGAATTTGTTCATCTAGGTCTGCTCATGTCTTCAACAAGAGTATCAGAAAGTGTGCTTCAAGTGTGCAACATTATCAGCATCAATTCCTATTAAGCATGCAATATCATTATAGGGTATTGTTATAGTGGATTTCATCACTCTAGGTGAATCACACTTTGTATGGCCTTCCCCTGTCCCGCTGTAGACTCTTTAGACCCCATGGACCATTTTTTGTCCTTTGATGTTTCCTTAATCATCCCTAAAAACATATGAAAAGTGATATACACGGCTTTTAACCCCATAATCGCGTACATACGCGGGTTTGAACCCTATAACTGCGTACATTGGGATGTGTGCATAATCCAAATCCTTTTGGAGTTTTCCTTGATATGGATCTGACTCATTTGACTCTTGGCCTTCCATATGCCTTGAGATCGCATGGATTCAACCTTTCATTATCCCTTTGAAAGCTATATAAGGAACCCCTTGGTACATTGAAGGCAAGAAGAGAGAATTGAGAGCAAAGAAACTATATTCCATTGTTGCCGAAACTTATGCTTGAGTCTGCATCCCTTTGTCCCTTGGAGCACTGTTGTGTTCTTCCCAAGCTTGCCTTTTGCTTGTGAGCTTGCTATCGAGAGATGGAGGATTGAAGTGGTGGAGGCCCAAGTGGGGGATTCAGTTTCTCCGGTTCGTAGACGTGCCGTCAGAGGTTGTATCTATCTTGTAATCTCTGATTTCTACTAATAGAAATATCTTTTCCTTTCCAATAATGTGTATTTGAATGAATATTTTATCCATGGGAATATGTCAAATGATTTTACATTATTGATTATATATGCTAGAATAGATCTAACACCATGATATATAGTATGCTTGTATTGTTTACTTGTTGTTGAGGAAGTATTCTATCAATTCAAGCTGAAGATTGGAATTCTCAATGGGGATCTACTTCAACCGTAATAAGGTACGAGGTCTGATCCTTTAGTGTTAGACATTTAATTTCTATT
This sequence comes from Pseudotsuga menziesii, assembly GCA_001517045.1. NCBI lineage: Eukaryota > Viridiplantae > Streptophyta > Pinopsida > Pinales > Pinaceae > Pseudotsuga > Pseudotsuga menziesii. The sequence continues at coordinate 345,595 of LPNX010910414.1, read as the reverse complement.
GCATATTGGAAAGGATTGATTTCTGGAGTCAAGCTGTCTGTTGTGGTACCCCAAGCCATAGGAATTTCTCTCCATAACAGAATTGGCGACTCCACTGGCGAGTTCCTAGTAGTTGTCCTTTGCGGGTGATTTTCTCGGCATTCAATGTATTTGAATTGCTCTTTCTCTCTTGTTTCTGTGTCGGGTCTGGAGGCATGTATGCCTGTTAGAGTCTGATTGGTGTGAAGTTTGTCTCAGCCTGCCTGTTTGCCTTGTTTTTATGCACCTTTTCTTCATGTACGCGGGTTTTTGATTTACAGTCGCGTATACACCCGGTTTCCTCTGTGATTTCCGCGTATACACGTGGGTTTACTGTTAACAGTCATGTATACCCTTGGTTTTTCCTTTTTGTGGAAGATAATTGGTTGCTGGGTGAATTCTGATAGTTGCTGAGTCTCCTTTGGCACTTCCTGAGTCTGTTTAGACCTCTGTTTCTGACCAGAAACATTTTTTTTAGCCTAAATTTTTTATTTTTAGGAAAGTTCTTGTCATGGCATTTTTTATTTTTGTTTGAGATTAGTGCATTAGAGTTCTTTTACCTTAGTGCTTTGCTTGAATGTTGTTTATGTGTGCTTGCAGAGTATGGGGGTGGTAGAATCATTCTTTTGCCTTTTGCATCTCTCTTATTTTCAAAAAATCCAAAAACATTTTGCACTTTGCATTGTACTTGCACTAGATCTAGATTTGCTTTGAGTACTAGTTAGGACTTCATATAGAAAAATTTGCATTCATCATTTGAAGAAGAATTGTGCATTTCACGTAGTAGCATACCCTGTTTTCATGGACACAATGCATTTGCATTGATTGTTAGGTGTGCATTTTACTTCTTGTTGCGTCATAACACCACTAGTTGCACGACCATATCCTATTTTTGAGTAATAAAGCCAACTAAAATCAATGCTAAATAAAATGAATTACACTCTTTTCTTTTCTAGGGTGCACCAACAAGCTTAGGTTTTAGGATCTTGGAATAGTTCATTGTAAGTCAATTCTCCAAGATCACTAAACAACAACATCTAGGTGTCTGTCCAGGTGAGTGTGTGAAATCCTTGGTATAACCATTGTTCTCAGGATCCTCCTGTCAAACGGGAGTTAAGCACGAGGCAGTGTGAGCAGTTATTGATTGGAATGACCCCTAGTCATAATTGAGTAGCACCGGAGATATTTCCAGGATTGTATTCATATCCGGGGGCTCTTTCGAGAGTTTCGGGATTTGCTACCCTGCCCATATGGTTAATCCTGCCTGTGACTGTCCGCCTGAGCATTGATTATATTGAGGTGACCTTAGTGGCCTTACCTAGGATATCGAGGAGGTACTTGTAGAGGTTATTCTGTGGGTGTCTCGGCCAGGTTGGGGTCGGACAACACAGTCGCTTTACACCTTGAAGCTGAGGGCCACAATAATTGGTTATGTACCTCCGCTTGTTGTGTATGGGAGTCTCAAGCCTCTCCTAGGCAAGACATACCTGCTTCATTCGGGAGCTCACTTATCCAGCCCTTGTTTGCTTTCAGTTGGATTTAGATTTTATTAGTTATTGCTCTGTGCATGCTAGTTGGCCTAGGGTTTACGTAAATAGAGAGTCTTTGCTATTTTTTGAGTCATTGTGGATTTGAGTGTGGTTCCTCGCCATTCTCGTCGGTTAGCACGTCTTATGCCTTCTACTTCCCCTCCTCCTTTGGGAGAGAGACCTAGACAGTCTAGGCGGAATATGTCACACACTGATTCACACACCATGGGAGACCATTCAGAGGATATTCCTGAACCACCTCCTCCCATTCATATTGACGATGGGGAACTTACTTCTACATACGATCCTTCACCCGACCTAGCTGAGTTCGGTCCTGTGATTTCTCAGATAGGAACCTTACACGATAGACCTACTCACTCTAGGGTAGATTCCCTATTGACATGTTACCGGTATGGAATGCCAGAAGATGCGGAGACTCACTTCGAACCTACCATCACTAGCTACGGTAGTTATGCTACGTCTAGTTTCCCTATGCACGATTTGACATTTCATGTTGAATCCGAATTTGAGCCTAGCACTATGCCTGGGGGCAATCCCATTCCTTACCTTGTGGAGAGGTTTGGGAGTACTAGTCACATTGCACCTTCCGTCCCAGTGGTGGAAGCTACATCATGTCTCCCTCCTAGGTCTAGGGTTAGCGATCCGATTAGGATACCAAATCCGAGATGAGTGACGATAGGCGGTAATACGTATATTATTACTCAGGTTTCTTCATCCTCGGCCCCTAGTTCTTCAAATGTACATCCTCCACCTTATTCACATGGTCCTTCGAGTCGGCACATGGCTATGAGTCAAGTCCATATTGCGGTTACTAGGCCGATTGTGTCTCAAGTTCACATACCGCCCACTGCTTTGGGAGGCGATGTTCACACTTCTAGAGGTCAGCTTGCTACTTCCAAGGCATATATTTCTACTTTCAGTATGTATATCCCTACTTCCGGAGCTTATATTCCTACCTACGGAGTGTCTCATGGGACATCGCATGTGATGACCTATGGACCTTATTATGGGACATAGTATGGACATGTTTCTTCACCTTATGGAGGCGGGTATCAAAAACCTGCTTACTCTCCTAATTACAGCTCCGTAGCTCCTACTAGTCAAGGTCCACCATATTATGGTACTTCCACACCACCCTATACGGGTCAGACAGGAGGAGGACACTATGGCCAAGGCCATGGTGGTGCTCAACCCTATATGAACCAGGGAGTGGTCCATAGACCTCATCATCCTAGGCTCCCTTTCCTTGCGATGCTTAACCTTCCTGACTTATCGAGACTTACAAATGATCCTGTGGCTCATGTCCCGAATTGGCCAGCTGTCCCTACCAAGCTTCCTTCGGACATAGCTAAGTTCGAAGGAAAACCGGGAGAGGATCCGAGAGAACACGTTACTACGTTTCACCTATGGTGCTCCTCAAATTCGTTACATCAGGATTCAGTCTGTTTGAGACTATTTCAATGCACCCTCACAGGGCCTGCTGCGAAATGGTATATAGAGATACCTAAGGGTTTTTTTTCTTTCTTCGACGACCTTGCAATGAATTTTCTCAATCACTTCCAGCTACCAGTGCACTATGATGTTGGTACTGAACTCTTGTTGACATTTTGGCAAGATAAATCCACCCATATTTCTGATCATATTCAAGAGTGGCATAGACGGAAGAGATTAATTAAAGCTTTTATACCACTGGAGTTCCTTCTGGAGTGGTTCCTCAAGTCTTTATTGCCATATATAGCGAAGGATGTTTCCACATCCAGAGTGCAGAATGAGGAACAAGCGATCTTTAGGGTGCACGAACTGGACTTGATCTATGCTCAGTCTGGTTTGTTGTATGAGATTATTCCCAACGCTCCTTGTTCCAGTTTCGATCCCAAAGTCAAACCTGGACCACATGCTGATGGAATTGTGGGTTGTGCAAGTGTGAAACCCACGGATTCGGTTGCAAAGCAAGTTAGTCATTTGTCACTCAACCAATCTGCTTCGGGACAAGCTACGGCTTCATTTCAACCCGCCCAAACAACGAATGTACTGTCTATGCAATTGTTGGACCAGAAGGGTAACCAGCAACCCGGACGAAATAGGAGAGAGGGTAAGAATAATAATTGAAAGGGTGGGAATAAGAATGAGAATGCTACCAACAATGACAAGAACAGTAAGAATGCCGGGGGGGACAAGCAAGCGAAACGTAAGGTTAAATTCCCTTGCAAGTTATGTAAGGATGATCACCTCACTTACTTGTGCCCTCAGATTGAAGAAGCTTCGATAATCTTAGCACAAGGCCCAGCTGTGCTAACGAACCCTTTACCGCATAACCAGAATATGAACTCGAAGTCCCATGACCAGTCTAGTGATGATGATCCACTAGAGGGTAGTGGTCGTGGGTGCATTAACATGGTTCGTGCTGCCAAGGTTGTGACTCGTGCGAAAGATTATAGTTCGTCACAACCCAGCCCAGGCAAAGAACCTGATCCACCAAGAACCCCTTTGCGCATTGAGAAACCTGCGGATAAACATGAGGCTGCACCTCGCATTCCTAAGGGAGTCCTTAAGCGTTCATGTCAAAACCCCAAATTTTCTGAAAAATTTAAATTTTTTTTAAAAGCATATAATTTTCATAATTACAGTAAACTAATTATTAAATTAGTTATATGTTACCAAATTCATTATCTGAATTATCTGTTGGTTATGTTTAGCGATAAAACAGTTCTTTTCAGTTTACTGACTTTTGTTTCTCTTTGCGACCACAAGGTGGGACTGTCATGCAAAACTGGGATTACTTAGCTTTCAAGCTAATGAAGAAAGTTTTCCTGTTCTTACAGACTATAGGTAAGAAGTTTGGGTGCTGCTTATCGAAATTCTAAAGTATTTAAATACAAGTTCGTCACAAAAATAAAAGCTCAGTAAGAAAATAAATGCTAAACAATTTCCAACGCTTAAAGAGGTAAATTCATTAACTGTCCTTCTTTCTAGTAGAAGTAAATTTATGGTTCTTAATGATTATTGAACTATTCTATATCCATCATAGTTGTCAAGTATAGAAATGCCTTACTAAATCTTTACAACAGAGTAAGAGTAGCAGAGTTATAAAATCTATGGTATAATTTCAATCGTGTACAATTACGTTTACATAGTAATGTGAAATTGATAAGGGGTTTATGTATTACTGTTTCCATTTTCAAACCTTGAAGTTTAAATGAGTTTACAACTTTATTACAAGCTGCTTTTTGAGAAAACTATACTAATGTTCATGCATAGAGTTTTTATTCACATATCAACTGTTTTCAAGCATAAGTGGAGCTTATCTTTAGTAAGATATATATCTCATTGAAATAGGTTTTATCCTATCCCTTATATATATATATATATATAGAAGGGGCATGTCCGTAAGGGACTATAAATCTTAAAATAATGCATGACATAATAGTTATATGGCCTACCCATTTTATTATGGTGAATCTTTTTGATAAGAGAAAATGTGGCTTAACCTTGCCATATCATAATTTATGGTTAGAGGACATTTACCCTAAGCAAAAGCTTTCACCATATAGTAGTTACTACTCTCTTTTGTATCTTTTTACCAAACGTTACTATTTTAATAAATACAGATAAGGCCATTGAGTTTATTATAAGCAATAGGCTATTTGCCATAGTTTTACTCTATAACCTCCTTTATAACCATTCAATAGTATACTTTTATGTTAAGTTATAAATGTTTATTGAACTAATACTTCACGTTGCATAAAGAAGGTGTAAGGTTTGAAATAAGAGGCCTAAGTATTAACCATGTTCATGATCAAATTAAAGCTTGATATTTATTTTATGGTTCTACAAACGTTATACAGGAATTGCCTCCTTTACAAACCTTTATCAGCTAGGGTGAATATTATTTTCCTAGCAAGGAAGGTTATAATTATAACCATGCCATAATTATTATAGGTTTAATCTTGTTAAAGTTATATGAGTACTATATTTTACAAAGCATTGGTCATAATTGTCCCCACGAACTTAATGATTGCAAGGTTTAAGTGTTTATAGTAATAATATTTATGTTCTTTCATGCATCGTAGAAATGATAAGCTGACTTTGCAGCAAGGCTAAGTGTAACCTTTGATGTATCAAATGATTGGAAATCATTTCTTGGTGGAACGTTCTCCGAACTATATGAATCCACCCACCGTATGTAAATTATTTGTTGGTAACGTGGCATTTCCATAGCCATGCATTGCATAGTTATAAGGGCAGCAGTCAAACCCTAGCTCGCCATTCCCTCCTTCACCTTCGGGCTCCTGTCACTTTGCTGCGATTTCGACTGCACTGTCGTTGCCTCTTGCTGTTGATATCCTTCCTATTGCTGTTCCTCCCCAAATGCTCGCCCGAATACCTAAAGAGAGAGGCTGATGTAAAACTGTTGGTGCTTTGTTTAAGTTAGTGGTATTTCCCCAGGGTTTCTTTATCGCAGCTTCCTTATCTAGGACCTTCAACTGTAAAACCAACTCCTCCCTCAGTGAGAGCCGAGGTCTTGTTCTTCTGGGTTGCGATTTGATGCTGGCTGTATTGTTAATCCTCTTCTCCCTTCCTGCGGAAGGGTTTCCTTCTCATGCTGGTGGTTGTTTTACTGTCGATGGTTGTCGTGCCTCAATACAAAAATAGGTAAGAACTGTAAGTCCTTCCTCCATTTTGCTGTTTGTTTAAAAAATATAAATGTTTATCCCGCATATAAGTTTTGGCATTAACATTTTATTTGTTGATTACAGGTCACGACCCTCCTCTCTGCTTAGTTTGTGTGGGGCTGCGACAGTAAAACTGGTTCACGGGTAAGCCCGGTTTCACCATGGTCGTTCCTTCTTATTGGGTCCCTTTGGGAAAATTGTGGGTTGGTGTGTTGAGACCTACAACCCTTGTGGCTTCCATTTATCCTGTTATTTCGTTTGATACTTTTGGTAGTTGGTGAGGCCCCTGCATTGTGCGAGGGTGCTCCAGCTCCGGTCGTAACTGTATACGTTAGTTCTTTTGTTTAAAAACTGTATAAGAAGTAAAATGAGATAGAGGGCAGTTATGCCATACTCTCAAATACTTGAAGAAGCCGAGGGCTTTGGAAAGCTGTCCAACTTTTTGTTTATCTTTACTGTGTAAAACATGAGGCCGTGAGCCTGAGTTGGAAAAGGGTTTACAACCCTCGATTTCTTACTTCTGTTTGTAATTTTGAAATTACAGGGTTTTCACCCTAAGTCCATAATATAAGTTATTAATACAGTTTTTTTTTAATATTTCTTTGTTTATAATGCAGTACTGAAATTTGTTTGTTACTTGTGTTATAATTTTAATGCTTATGCTTGGCCGTAAGAAAATATTTATAGCATCTCTGCAATTGCCTTGGATTTATAAAAATACCTCTGTAAATTATGAGGTTATTAGTTAGGTTGTATAATATTCAAATAAGCTCGATAAGTTGAGCATTCTGTCACTCTGTTGATGAATGGCAGTGCGTTAATATACTTGACTTTTATTCCATAATAATTTTATAATTTATTACTAGGGTTTCCTGGACATTACTTTTATATCTAGTTTGTTTTATAAAAACTGTCAATGTTATTATAAAATTTTAATAAAAGAATAAAATAAAACAATTCATGTTCTTTGTGGAGTGCTTAAGTAACTAACAGTTACTTCTTTTTCTTTTAGGTATAGAAGTGATAATTTTATTTCATGTTACTAAAATTAGATAGATCACTATAATAATACTGTTTCTATGCTTAGTATATAACCTGCATACTCAGTCCATGCAACATACACAATAGAAAGAATATATTATATGAATGTTATCTTACCTGTAAATACTATGGCTTCTATTGTTATTTTTACTTGGTTTAGTTTATTTAAAAGAATTGCAAATATTGTTTTAAAATTGTTATCCTTATTCTTTGTTTATTTATAATCGTAAATAAACTTAGTAATTTATTCCTGTATTATTACACTTACTATACTATATACTTTACAGAAGTACTCTTTGTATTCTAGATTGTCTTACTTAGGTTACAGGTTAATATTTAGAAAATAGAAGTAAAAGAACTAAGTACTGCATTTGTTAACAACTTAAAAGTATAGGATGGCATTTGTAGAATTTATTTATGTTTAACTGAATAAAACCAAATAAATGAAACACATAGATTACTATCCATAAATAAAGTCTGAAATTCAATAAGTCACCTGTAGAAACAATCAATCATTCTAGCTAATCTTTCTTTCAATTTTGTTTATTATACAAGCAGTAGTTAAATCTTGAAAGAAGTGGACTGTAAAGCATCTTTATTTAGCTTAATCCTACTCTAGTGAACTATTATACTCTTCTCTTGAATTCAATTAAGCAATGAGATTACTGAAAGTAACTATTGTATCAAAAACTCTTTTATCTACTCATTCCTGCTACTATCAGTAGTTAACATAGCTTCTTTCTCTGTTTCTAAAAGATTGACAGTTTCAGTACAAGTTAATACTACTGATACAAAGGATATTTCTTCTGATAACAACACAAAGAAAATACTCTATAACTCCATTAACATTCTATTCTACAATTTCATCCTACTATCTTTATTCATAATTTCACCCCTGTGCTGGAGTACGGTCTGGTCACTCCAGATGAGGAAAAACACAGGAGGGGTTTTGCTTTTCATCAAAAGATTCTATTACTAAACAAACTAAAAACAAATTCATTACTAACCATCTAAATCTTTACATAATAAACTACAAACATAACATTCAATCATACACAGTTACTAAAACAAAGACTGTTAGATGACATAACCTGTTCTTGAGCTTGGACAACAACAACAATGGAAGGCCGTTCCTCCCTACCAACTCCTGGAGAGTGCTCAAACAATGAATCCTCAGGACTCCTGAGCTTTCTCTGGTCTCCCTGGCTAGAACTAGGTGCAGCAATAATCAAATACCAGTGTTCAGACTTAATACAAACCCTGAACTTATCAGTAAGTTCTCCTAGCTAGCAAGCTGTAACAGACCAAGTTACTGCAGATTATCTCTCAAACATTTTCCTTACTGTTTTCCCTTTTGCCCCAATGAATTTCCTGAATAGCATTCCTCCTGAATGATTCTTCTCTGGAAATTATCTGAGCATCCTCAGCTCTATTCATTGGGTACTTTTAAAAGATTTCCTAGGTCTTTTTGGGTTAGTTGTCATTTATTGAGCCACTTGCTCTAATCCCACTTTCTTGGGGAATCATGACCCCACATGTAGGGAAGTTTCCATCTGCAACATAGGAAGTGTTTGAGGATGCTGCCACTTGTATTTTTCCCTCCACCTAGTTCCTTCCACCAGTTTGACCAGTAACACTCTTATTAACAGCTCTCCCATGCTGTTGTCTCCACTTTTTATTTATTAATAATAAAATATTCAGAATTACATTCCACTTCTTTTGACTCTGCTGAGTCATCAGTTCCTACTTAGCATTAATTTTAACATAATGTCTTAGGAAATCAAATTAAACAATTAACATTATTTTACAAAATTGGGGTATGTGATAGTTCGGGGCATAATCCAAATGCTCGAGCCGCCCAGAATTATTCAGTTGTCGAGGATTTGGGCCATACTCCTTGTGCGATGTCTGCATTGGAAGTGCTTCAGAGTTGTCCTTCGCAAAGGAAGGCTTTGATTTCTTCTCTTGCTGTGAACGGTGATGATTCTTCCTTAGTGATCAAATTTGAAACCGTAGGACATCAGCCTCGGTTGTCCTACTATGTGTCCCTTTTGGTGCATGTAGAATGTCTTGCTATGACCGTCAAACGCACTGTGATTGACGAGGGCGCTGATGCTTCTATGATGTCTTTGTCCTGTTGGAAGGGTCTCGGTTCTCCTGAGCTGTCTAAATCAATGACTATATTAACTACATTTGATGAAAGATATTTTAGGCCGCATGGTATTCTTCCTTCCCTTAAAGTCTGTTTGGGGGGGAAGACCATTGCGATAGAGGTTTAGGTGGTTTATGCGCCCCTTGACTACAATCTCTTGCTGGGTAGGAACTGGATGTATAGTATGCAAGCCATTGCTTCTTCCTTGTTCCGCGTTGTATGCTTTCCACATAACGAGAAGATTGGAACAATTGATCAAATGAAATTCAAGAATCCTTATGTTACCGCATCTTCGGGAATTTCAATCCCAATTGTTGGGCACTCTCAGCCGACAACTGGGAGTGTGGGTGTAGGCATGTATCCATCCCTTATGGGAAGCTTTAGTTGTCTTGCACCTATCCTCATGATAGGATCTTGTTCCGATGAGGCTTCGACTTCTACGACCTCGGTGTCTTTTCGCACGACTCATATGGAAGACCCTTGGATTCTTCCTACACCGAGTACTTCGAGTGAGCCTGTCGAGATGAGCGTGCCATTGCCTGCAGCCATGATTTCTTACCAAGCTAATATCAAGAATGTTTCAGACCCTTGTTCTTCCTCTTTGCAAACGGAGGAGGAAGACCCCTATGTGCTGCCGGCATGGGCAGTACAGTCTTCTCATGCCCACGACTACCTTGATAAGATTTTCCCTTCAGATGAAGCAATTATCGAGGCTATGTCGGGTGTTGAGCCACCATGGTAGGAACTTCATCATAGATCATACTTCCTTCCACCGCTTGACCATTTGGAGCATGAGGATTATAGGGATATTCCTAGTCAGAGAGATGGTAGTCCTATGGTTCCATTAAGCTCTCCTGGTCCGATGGCTGATGGAAACATGGTGAACATATATTCCATGATTCCTATCAACATCTCTCACAATCCTGGCACCGTTGAGAATGTCTATATTGGGGCGGAATGTTCCCATGCTGAGATTCTCAAATATACCGAGCTATTCAAGGAATTCTGTGATATTTTTGCTTGGTCTTATGAGGAGATGCCAGGTATTGACCCTCGGATTGTCGAACATGAGATTAAGACTTACCCCAACGCTAAGCCTATTCGACAACGCTTACACGCCGTGAATCCTAGGAAAGCACCCACCATTAAGGCAGCGATAGAGAAGCTGTAGAAAGTTGGTTTCATCTATCCCGTTCCCTTGACGGAGTGGGTTTCAAACCCTGTTCTGGTGTATAAGAAGCAAGGAGCGATCCGAATATGCACTAATTTCCATGATTTGAATCGTGCCTGTCCTAAGGATAACTTCCCCACACCATTTATAGATCAGATTTTTGATGAGTGTGCGGGTAGCAAGGTGTTCTCCTTCATGGACAGCTTTTCCGGGTATAATCAGATCTAGATTAAACCTGAGGACCAACACAAGACTGCATTTATTTGTCCTTGGGGAACGTTTGCATATCAGAAAATGTCTTTCGGCCTTAAAAATGCCGGAGCTACATTTCAGCGGGAAATGACCTTAATTTTCCATGATCTCAAGTCTATTATCGAAGTATTTTTGGATGACCTCGCTGCTCATTCTCGTATGAGAATGCATCATCCCTATCACTTGAGATTGGTGTTCGAAATATTTCGGCACTATTCAGTGAGATTAAATCCTCATAAGTGCATCTTTTGCATGAAGTTAAGTCGTTTATTAGGATTCATCATTTGAAAAGAGGGTATAAGAGTTGACCCTTTGAAGGTTGAGGCAATACTTCAGTTGTCTCCCCCGAAGAATATTCGTCATCTTCAGTGTTTGCAAAGTATGGCAAACTTCTTACAAAGATTTGTGGTCAACATTGCCAATTTGACTAGAGGCTTCATGCGTCTCTTGAAGAAGGATACTCCCTTTGAGTGGGATGAGCAAGCCTAGGAGTCCTTCGATGCACTCAAGCGAGCCCTAGCATCGGCCCCGGTGATTAGTCCTCTGGATTATAGCTGTGATTTCCTATTATATGTGGTCGCGTCTTTAGAGACGATTGGTATGGTTTTGGTTCAAGAGGATGAGGAGATCCAAGAGCATGTCATATATTATCTGAGTTGAAACCTTATTGACGCAGAGATTCGTTATTCTCATGTCGAGAAGATTGCTTTAGCTACCGTACATGCGGTTCAGCGTTTGAGACATTATATTCTCCTTCGCTAGAGCTTGGTTGTGGCCCATGTCAATCCGTTTCAGTTCGTCCTCACACGAAGGATGATTGGGGGAAAGTATAATAAATGGATTGTCATTTTGCAAGAATTCGATCTCGAATTTGTTTCAGCAAAATCGAAGAAGTCGTTAATTTTTGCAGAGCTTATATCAGATTTCCCGAGTGAGGCAGAGGAATTGGTTTGTGAAGATACGTTTGTTGATGAACACATCTTCTTAATCTCCACATCTGACCCATGGTATGGAGATATCATAGTATACCTACAAACACAGAGGACCCCTACTCACCTCTCGCGAGATGAACGACGACGATTATGTCACGTCTCTAAGAACTACCTTATAGTGGACAATACTTTGTACCGCCGTGGGGTAGATTCCATTTGACGACGTTGTTTAAATCATGATGAGGCTGAGGTTGTGATGAATGATTACCATGGAGGGGCGTGTGGTGGTCATTTATCTGGGCTTTCTGCAGCTCAAAATATTTTGAGAGCGGGTTATTTTTGGCTGTCGATTTTTAAGGATTGCGTTGATGCGGTCAAGAGGTGCCACCCTTACCAGGTGTTCGCACGTAATATGTGCTCTAAACCTGCCCCGTTACATCCCATTATCACCGCCGGTCCCTTCACCAAGTGGGGGCTTGATTTTATGGATTGCAACCCAGCTTTGGCTGGGGGGCACCATCACATTATAGTGGCTGTTGATTATTTCACGAAATGGGCTGAGGCTATGCCTATAGTAAAATGTGATGGTGAGACAGCTGCTCACTTCGTATTCAACCAAATCATTACTCAGTTTGGGATTTTGAAAGAGCTTTTCATTGACCATGGCTTGCACTTTCAGAACCGTATGATGGAAGAGTTGGCATCCAAATTAGGGTATAAGCAAGAGCACTCCTCTTCTTACTACCCCCAGGCGAATGGACAGGTAGAGGCAGTGAATAAATCACTCAAGTCCATTCTCCAACGAACCATCGCACAAAGCAAGACGAATTGGCATATTATGTTATACCCTGCTTTGTGGGCATATCGAACCACGGTTAAGACTGCCACTGATTTTTCTCCATATCAGCTGGTACATGGAGTGGAGTCGATATTGCTGGCTGAATGCGAAATTCCTTCGTTGAAGCTAGCTGTGGAACTCTTACCAGGCACTTCACCTTTGGAGGAGCGTTTGGTTCACCTTGAACAACTTGATGAGCAGCGTCGAGATTCCTTGGTGGCTCTAGAGGTTAATAAACATCTCATTAAGGTCTAGTACAACAAGTCTATCCATCCAAGAGTGTTTAGTGAAGGAGACTTGGTCCTTTTGTGGGATCAATCGAAATAAACCTTGGGGGCAGGGAAATTTAATCCTATGTGGCATGGTCCTTACGTGGTCAAGCCTGTATTAGAGAAGGGTGCCTATGAGTTAGTGGATTACAAAGGCACAGCTTTGGCGGAGCCTAGAAATGGGCTCTATCTCAAAAAATACTATGCATGATCTTTAGCCAAGGCTATTTGTTGTATAATATTGTACAACTTTGCATAGTTAGGTCTTTTCTTATCGTGATCGGGTTTGTGATTAGTTTCCATTTCTTTTGGCATATGTCAAGGGAATCTTCCACCTACATAGGACTCACGGATGGTGCAATCCATCACACTCAACACTTAGCCTCTACTGCTTGGGTGATTTATACTCCTATGGGTCAGGTACTGTCTTCAGGAGGTGTATGTCTACAGCCATCTTCCAACAATGTTGCTGAATATAGTGCCGTTATTGAGCTTCTACGGCATGCCATTTTACATGGCGTTCTATCTCTTGAGGTATGTCTTGATTCGGAGTTAGTGGTGTCACATCTCAATGGTTTGTACCATGTTAGAGATCCGACGTTATTGAGAAGGTTCTTATGTGTGAGATTGTTAGAATGACAATTTGACCATATAACATATATACGCATTCCAAGAGATAATAATCAAGTTGCTGACTCATATGCTAACTATGTGTTAGATTGGCATTTGTTTCATTCATAATAAATTAATCACAAACATTTTTACACATGTAAATAAATAAATCGATCACCATAAAACTTTTTTATATACATAAAAAATGTGGTAATACATAGTGTCATATACAAAAGTGGGGCTTGTAAAGCCACCATCATATAATACATGGTCGTACAAAACATATACACTCCCAGGTGTCTAATCCTATGGAGGAGGAGGGTTGTGATCATGGAACGTCACCATGGCTCTACCTAGCCATCGAAATAAACGCACCCATGCACGTGATACACCCACCACCTGTCGCTGCATGGCCTCAGAAAAGTCCTCAACTTGCGCCATGGGGAATCTATGAGTTAGTCTCACAAAGTTGGTATGAATGCTCTGGAGCGTTCTCTCCGCATCCACACCCGTGATGTCATCTCCTCTTCCCCTTCATCTGTGACGCGGGAAGCCCTCTGGTCACCGTGGTCCCACATCTGCACATAAATGGTAGATGTCACTATGTGTTGTCACACAAAAACATGTCTTTTTGATTCCACATAATCAAGAAAATACAAAAAAAATTAAATAACTCAAAAATTTTAAAAAGAGTAAGAGTTGAGATTCGATACCTATCTCACCATATGCCGATCCTAGTGGCAATGGCATGTCTGGATCCCCCCGGAAGTCTATCCCTCCATAGGGGTAGTCTTCTATGGAAACTATCTATCGTTGCCACCATGGAAAGAAGTCAGCTAGAAATGAGTTGGCCACCCTACCTTCCCCCAGTCTGCGCATAGCATCTGCCCAACACCGTTGGGCCAAATCTTGAACCCCGTGGAGAGGAACGTCCACTCTAGGGCTCAATCCTGGAACACGCTTGAAGAAAAACGTGCTCAAAATGCTGCTGAACCTGAAGTTCCATATCCTTCCTGCCTTACACTCACTAAGCTGGTGTTTCATGTTGCTTAGTAGTGTGGTACTCCAGTCATATATGGTTGGTCTCATACACTCCACCACATAGAACATCAGTGGCTGTGAAGCCTGATGGAGTGATGCTAAGCCTGCTATCCTGCCCAACATCAGTAGTATGGCTTTTAGGCCTAGCACCTGTATAGCATTGGTGGGGACTTGACTCCCCACCTTCTCCATATCTGGGTAGCAGTACACAGCTATGTACTCGTCGATAGTAAGGCCACCTCCTGGCCCACCTCGGGAATGAAGGTTCACCACCTCCCCTTGTCTAGATAGCCCTGTGATAAAGTATATGTCCTCCACCTCTATGGTGAGGGACATCCCATCAATATGGAAGGACTCCGAGTCTGGATCCCAATAGTCTACCAGCATCTGTAGCAGTCTTGGTTTGGCCCTCAAACCACCAAGACACCAAAACTTGTAGAGTTCACATGCATGTAGAGCTTGTTGAGCCATTATGTCGGCCCTTACTGCTTCCTCTACTTCACCATGATCGCACTCTCTCCACTCTAGCACCATCCTACAAGAGAAATTGCCAAATTGTCCATTAGTTTACTCAAAAACCACATGCATGGCCTCATACGCAATTGTTTTGCAAACAGCCGCGTATGTACGAGGTTTCTATCCCCTTTTCCACGTATAGCTAGTAGCCCTATATGCGGAAAAAGCTTCGATATCCATGTGGGAAACAACACTCATGTAGATATGGCCTTAAAAACCTCATTTAACCATGAAAATCAACAAAAATTATATCAAAATGCAAGAGGAGAGCATGAGTAAATACCTGGAAGAAACGGTTGTGAATTCCGCCGACTGGATCTCCTGGAATTCGCAGTTGAAAATAAGAGCTCAAATGGGTAAAAGTTTCAATTGATTTATATTTTTTATTATTTATAGAAAATTTTTACCCCCTTTCATATAGTTTCGACATTTTCTAACCATTTTGGACCATTTTTGACAATGTAGAAGACCATTTGCAGTGCCGTTTCAGCCTTTGGATTGACCTGTTTGTACTGATCTCAGGTATCATGTCTAAACTGGCATATAGGTTAGGTTCACCACCGTTTGCATTTTGCATGACCTTATTACCATATCAACATGATCGTAGGTATGAACTCACTCTGTTATGTCACGGAACCTTCTTGTTGCGTTAGAAGTGGCATGATACGAGTGGTAGAGATTCACCTTACATGGGTACCCTAGTTAGCGCCTTATTTGCATTTGGTGCCCATGCCAACGTTTTCTCCTTTAGGGTGTGGGAGTCCGTTGTATAGTACCACCACGACATTTCGCAAGAGCCTCATACTCCTCTTGATCTTATGCTGGCCTATTTCCCTCAGGAATCCCCTATGTCAAGTTGTGAATGCATTATCATGAGCTTTGCCTGCCTTATTGAGCTTTATGCCGGCTCCCCTGACATTGCATTTCAGCCATATAGCCTAAACTTGTCTCATGTCTAGCCATGCAGAGCCATTTTTTATATCCTTCGCAACTTGATTTCCCTTTTTACCGGGAGGGGATTTTCCCCTGAGTGTTGATATCCTACACATGTATCCTTGCATTGAGCATAGGTATGTTCCACTGCTTGGAACTAGTTTGTTTTCCCTTATGATACTCATCTCCTCCTAGTTTGTAACTATAAAGCTAGTTTATTCTTTTTTCAAGCTTTTCAAATAACTAAAAAAGTCCAAAAAAAAACAAAAACTAAAAAGCCGGACAAGGAAAGATGTTATCTTTGGCAGATGTTGAGTCGCATCTCCTTCGAACAGAGCACTGTATATCACATCCATTGGTTGGGTTATAGTTTGAATTTAGGAGCTCTACTCGTTTATTTGAGTTTATCTCCACTGACTGGTTAAGCTTCCAGTCCCTATGGAGCCTCTGTTGATGCCTCCTGTGTCACAGAGATGTCCCAGTTTGTATATCGAGTCTATGCTGCCTTCATTTAGTCACCATACGCCATTATGCTCTTGTTCGAAGGAAGTTGAAACCTGAGTCGGCCATTCCTTAGTTATCTTGACTTTGCATGTCAGCCATTCCCGGTACAGTTACTGGTTTGTGCACCTTATGATTGAGTCCTTCCACATCATACAAATTTTCTGAGTACGTCATGTTGGATGATGGGGAATGCCTTAATTCCCTCCTTCCAATGGATTTCATCCCATCTACTTTAGATCATTTATTTTGGGATTGGAATCTAGAGTCATTTTGAGTGCCTTGAGACTTGCAGTAATCAGTGGCAAGTTCTCTCGCCATCGACAGTTTCTTGGGAATACATCAATGTCCCCTGATCAATGGATCCTCTCAAGTGTTTGACCTCAACACATTTATTCACACTTGTTAGTTTTCACTCTAGTACCTTGATTCCCATTTGCATTATTGGTGGGTGATCTTGCGTCTGTTAACGGTATACATTAATGACCGGTAATCAGACGATGGACTACTATGTTCGACCTCAACACCTCTATTCGCATAGTAGGACATGTACTAGTAGTGGTTTGTGTAGAAGACTTTCTAGATTGGTGGCATCTCTTATATGCTACCTCCTTGATCATGCCAGTGTTCATGAGATTTCAGCTCTCGTGACTTGATTCCAGTGTATGTCAGACATTTCTAGCCACTATGGAGATCTTGATCTATTATATATCTTCAACCATTTTGGAGATCATGGTCCTTTTGTATATATTCATCATGGAGATTCTGATCTATGTATATTGTATGTGGCGATGACCACATATGTGATCTCATGTATTATGTCTATTCATGGCCATTGTACTCTTATGTATCTGGGACTGGTATATGTACTTGTAGTTGTATGCAGAGTTGTATTATTGTACTATGCTGATTAGGTGGCTGGTCTTCCATTTGGGATCCTTCATCACTCCACTTCTGGGATGGACTTATAATGTATTTCAGCCATCGTATGACCCCTCTGACCTCACACATTAGGGGGCATCTGTTATAGCGGATTTCACCACTCTAGGTGAATCACACTTTGTATGGCCTTCCCCTGTCCCACTGCAGACTCTTTAGACCCCATGGACAATTTTTTGTCCTTTGATGTTTCCTTAATCATCCCTAAAAACATATGAAAAGTGATATACGCGGCTTTTAACCCCATAATCACGTACATACGCAGGTTTGACCCCTATAACTGCATACATCAGGATGTGTGCATAATCCAAATCCTTTTGGAGTTTTCCTTGATATGGATTTGACTCATTTGACTCCTGGCCTTCCATATGCCTTGATATCACACGGATTCGACCTGTCATTATCCCTTTGAAATCTATATAAGGAACCCCTTGGTACATTGAAGGTAAGAAGAGAGAATTGAGAGCAAAGAAACTATAGTCCATTGTTGCCGGAACTTATGCTTGAGTCTGCATCCCTTTGTCCCTTGGAGCACTGTTTTGTTCTTCCCAAGCTTGCCTTTTGCTTGTGAGATTTCTATTGAGAGATGGAGGATTGAAGCGGTGGAGGCCCAAGTGGGGGATTCAGTTTCTCCGGTTCGTAGACGTGTCGTCAGAGGTTGTATCTATCTTGTAATCTCTGATTTATATTAATAGAAATATATTTTCCTGTCCAATAATGTGTATTTGAATGAATATTTTATCCATGGGAATATGTCAAATGCTTTTACATTATTGATTATATATGCTAGAATAGATATAACACCATGATATATAGTATGCTTGTATTGTTTACTTGTTGTTGAGGAAATATTCTATCAATTCAAGCTGAAGATTGGAAATCTCAACGGGGATCTACTTCAACCATAATAAGGTATGAGGTATGATCCTTTAGTGTTAGACATTTAATTTCTATTGCATATTGGAAAGGATTGATTCATGGTTAATTTTAGGGGTGAATATTTGCACAAGGGTGAAATTAGGGGCACTTAGAAAATTTGGAGGGCGAATTTTTATAAAGAAAGTTTTTTTGAAATTTAAAATAATTCGCTCAAAATTTAAATAAAAAATAACAGTAATTAGGGTAATAGCCCCCTTCATTTCCGGAGGGAGAGGCCAAAAAACTTATTTCGCCTCCCCGATTCCTGTAAAATTTGTTCCCATCGCCCATAGAAATCACTCGAATCTGTTAAAAATACCTTATTCGCCTGGGATTTATGGCTATGAAGATTTTTATTGGCAGTTTCGCCTTCGATTTTGGTTGTAAATCCAAAACAAGGGTATTTTCGCCCATCGATTTCCCCTTTCGAGAATATATTTGCTGAAAATCGTCCCTAAATCGTGGAAATGGAGTGTATTGGGAAGAATTTCGCCCTATATAATCACGTAATCTAGTTTCAGAGGTGAATACTGTTCAATTTGGAACTTTGGGTTATTTGGGAGTTGCAGCTGATATCAGGAGGATCTGCATTATTCGTTTTAGAGAATTCAAACATGAATGCGGAGGAGAAAATTTGGGACTCTGGGATGAGGATGAACAAAAATATGAGTATGAGTATAAGTGGTAGCAGGGGAGTTGAAGATGTGTTTGCCAGATCACAGAGTGAAAGAATTGAGAATGAGGAAGAAGCTCTCAAATGGGCAGCTCTGGAAAAGATGCTAACTTATGATAGGTTGAGGACCAGTATCATCAAGCAATTAACACTTGAGGAGAATAATAAGATATATGTTGGCTACAGACAAGTGGATGTTCGGAAGCTCCGCTTCATGGAAAGGCAGGGCTTCATTGATCGTGTCTTTAAGGTGGCAGATGAAGTAACGAGAAGTTCTTGAAGAAGCTCAGGAATCGTATTGACAAGTAAGTTTAATTGTATGTGTATTTTGCACCCACAAAAAGATTATGAGTTTCCCGTTTCGATTCCCAATCCAGAACTCACATAAATACTATTTTGACATTGCTTGCAGTGTTGGTATTCAGCTTCCAACAGTAGAAGTCGGATTTGAACACTTGACAGTGGATGCAGAGTGTTATGTTGGGAGCAGAGGTCTTCCTACACTATGGAATACTGCTAAAAATCTGGTGAAATACTTGTTCGGCATGGTTGGATTGTCACTCACAAATAAAATAAATCTCAAAATTTTGAAAGATGCAAGCGGAATCCTCAAACCACCTCGGTAATTGTTTGGTTCTGAAGTCACAATAGTATACAGAATTTTTATGCAATTATTGTTAATCTATATCATGTCTCCCCGGATCCTTGAAGTTCTTCTTGCCTGAGCTAGAAAGGCTGGTCCTGAAAGGTTAACATTGATGAATGCTTACACCATATTCTTGCACTGGTAATGCAGAATGACTTTGTTGTTAGGCCCCCCTGGGTCTGGAAAGACAACATTGCTGCTAGCTTTGGCTGGGAAATTGGACACTGGCTTGCAGGTTAAAGCCTTTCTGCTACCCTTGCTGGGCATTGTGACATCTTATCTAATGTTTCACAAATAAAACAAGCTATTTACTAAATGATTCTTGGATGATCAGGTGAAGGGAGAGATTACTTACAATGGGCATAGACTGGAAGAGTTTGTTCCTCGCAAAACATCTGCTTACATAAGCCAGCGTGACTTACAGGTTGCGGAAATGACAGTTAGATAAACACTTGATTTCTCTGCTAGATGTCAAGGTGTTGGTAATAGATTCGATAGGCAATCTAACCAAATATCAATCCACCAGACTTACATTTCACTTGGTTTATTAGTGTTTTGTATCCAAACTTACATTTCACTTAGTTAATTAGTGTTCTGCATCACACTCTGAAGGGGGCTTTCAATTGTATAATGAATCATGTGTTTGTTGGCATACGCTTGATGCAGAGCTGCTTACCGAGCTTGATAAAAGGGAGAAGCAAGCTGGGATTTTTCCAGAGGCAGACGTTGATCTATTCATGAAAGTAAGCTCGAATGTTTATGGGCCACTTGCTTGTTTAGAGAAAATTTTGATAGATTCTATTGTGTTACTCAGGTTAGGAACGACTGTGCTTATTCATGCCAATTTGGTTCTTTGATTGTATGGTTGATTGCTTTCTACAGGCAACAGCAATGGAAGGTGTGAAGAGTAGCCTTCAGACTGACTATATTCTGAAGGTAAATGAATTTGGAGGAAAAATATAGCTATAATTCAAAGCTTTGAATAAATACATATAGGTAGCAGATGAGATGCTCGAATTCATTGCTGTACAATCCGCTTGTCTATACAGATTTTGGGCTTAGATGTTTGCGGAGATAGAATATTTGGTAATGACATGCGGAGAGGAATATCTGGTGGGAAAAAGAAACGGGTCACAATTGGTATGGCTGATAAAGTAAAAGAATTTAAGGGATGCACTGGTAGGCCTTCCTGGTATATCTGGTTTGTCTACCAAACAAAGGAAAAGGTTAACAATAGCTGTGGAGCTTGTTGCAAATCCTTCTATAATTTTCATGGATGAGCCCACATCTGGTTTGGATGCTAGGGCAGCTGCAATTGTGATGGGAACTGTTCGTAATACAGTAGATATTGGAAGGACTATTTTCTGTACCATTCATTAGCCTAGCATTGACATCTTTGAAGATTTTGATGAGGTAGAACAAAGTTTATATTATATGATAACTTGATATCATTTGTTTTGAAAAATCGGTGTTGATTTCTGACTTACCATGATGGGTTCAGCTATTGTTGATGAAAAGTGGAGGACAAGTAATTTTCTTCGGGCAACTAGGTCGGAATTCTCACCAGGTTATTGAATACTTTGAGGTAAAAACTCAGCAGATTCTTGCAGTCATTAGAAAATGAACAGTGTTGAACAGAGGACTGCTAATTTAATGCCTAAATCTGAGTTAATTTTTTAATTTTTGTCATGACAACTATAGGCTATTCCAGGGGTACCAAAGATCAAAGACAAATACAACCCAGCCACATGGATGTTGGAAGTTAGCTCTATTGTTGCTGAACATGGTTTGGGGGTATACTTTGTAGAGCATTACCAGAAGTCTTCCCTCTATAAGTAAGCATTAAATTCATCAAAATTTTCCCACCAAAATCCTTATTCTTATAATAACTAGCGTTACAACAAGTCTGCAAGCAGCAAGATACAAAGGTATCAGCTTTAAACTCATATTCCAACAACTCATAATTTTCTTGGCAATACAGGCGGAACAAGGCATTGGTGAAAGAGCTCAGTATTCCATCTCCAGGAGCAAAGGATCTTTAGTTTGCAACCCAGTACTCACAATCATTCTTTGGAGAGTTCAATTTCTGTTTGTGGAAGCAATGGTGGACTTACTGGCGAAGTCCTGATTATAATGCTGTCAGATATGTCTTCACATTTGTCTGTTCTCTGCTTATGGGAACAATATTTTTGAAGGTTGGCACAAAACGGTATGTACTCAAAATATATCTTTGTAAGCAAGGTTACTGTCCAAACATTTTGTTGTTTGGATTGACTAACCACAATACTGTTTGATTCTCTTATTTTGTACGCTATAGACTCTTCTTCTTCTCTGATACTAAGAAAGAGTTTGACTGCATTTCAGAGACAACAGCAATGATTATTTTATCGTTGCGGGGGCTATGTATGGAGCGGTTACATTCTTAGGGCTTAGCAATTGTTCAACTGTGCAGCATGTGATTGCAGTAGAAAGAACCGTGTTCTACAGAGAAAGGGTTGCAAGAATGTACTCTGCATTGCCCTATGCTCTAGCTCATTTTAGTCTTATATCATTGTTTCATTTATTCTTGATCCTAACTGTCCACCTTCAAACCCTTTATGTCAACTATACAATTCTCCTCCTACTCCTACAATATTTTGTCACTTATTCCATTCATGTAATTAGATAACCCAATAGGATTACTATTCACATATGCAATCTCTAATGGTTTTCTTTTTTGGCAGGTGGTGATTGAGCTTCCATACATACTCGAGTAGACAGTTATGTACACTCTTATCATTTATAGTATGGTCCATTTTGAGTGGACAGCTAAGAAGTTTGCCTAGTTTTTCTTCATGAACTACTTCACATTTCTCTACTTCACCTATTATGGGATGATGACAGTCTCCATTACTTCAAACCAACAAGTTGCCTCAGTAGTAGCTTCAGCTTTCTATTTCCTTTTCAATCTGTTTTCAGGATTCTTCATTCCTAAACCGGTATGCAAACCTACTTTATCCTGTTTCCTTGGAATTAACTTTATTATCCCATATAACTAGGGAAGAACAGGATGTAAGTATTTCTTGTCATTTTGAGCAGAGAAGCTTAGGGTTCAAAAGTAATTCCAGGCCTTCATGCTTATTAGAAACTCAATGCTCATAGCATAACTTAAATTATGGTAACTGACTCTATCTTAACTTGTCATAATGGGTTTCTGATCGGATGCAGAGAATCCCAAAATGGTGGAGCTAGTACTATTGGATATGCCCACTTTCCTGGTCCATATATGGCCTCATTGTTTCTCAGTATGGGGACGTTACAAACCCTCTAAAAGTACTAGGTGAGGGAACTGAACCACTGAATAAGTTCATCGAGGATTACTTTGGATACAGGCATGATTTCTTGGGTGCAGTAGCTGCAGTCTTGGTCGGATCTTTATCAGTTGTTCTAATGTGCAATAAATTTTACATTACTTAGTATAGTTTTTAAAATTTACTTGGATAACAGACAATGTGAATGGAGTGTTCATTTAAATTTCAATGTTTGAGCAGATGATCCACTTGTCCCAAGCATTGCTCGTCAATATATGACTGATCAAGAAGAACATGACATAATAGCTACTGAGTGGACAAAACGATATGCAGCATAAGAACTTCCATTGGGGTTATCCTTGGAAGCACTGTAACTATATGATGTTATGTCCCTTTTATTTTTTGTTATATATCAATATGTAAATTATAACAGCTTATATTCTTAGACCTAATTTCTTGAGGTTAGTTTTGCTTATACAAATGTTGTATTGAACAAGTGATGAATCATGACACCTATGTAATTACGTGATAGAATTTTATGCTATTGCAGAAATACTTAATTACCATCTAATTCTTCAGAACTAAGCAGCTGGAAAACTCTGCTCTGCAATTTCCCCCTATTAAGTATTGGAGAGAGAGAGAGACAGAGACAGAGAGAGTATTTAAAAGGTAAATTAGAATATTTTTTTCCTATGGGAAATGCATACCCTTTACATTACTGCTATTAAACAAGATAGACTGGATTCATGATTTATCTGATATGCTCCTTACACTTTGAAATACTTCCACTCAAATCTTGAACATTTCTGAAAAAACTGGTTTGGACATGCATCTGAAATGGTCATGGAGCGGTTATTGTCTTGTTGCTACATCTTTGTGGAGCGGTTATTGTTCTTGATTTCCTACTTCATTGTCTTGTCTCATTATATATTTTTTGCAGTATAATGTGTTGTTGTACTAATTTTATATCGTTTTTCTCATGCAGGCTTCACTTATGGTTTCTATATAGATTTGGAATTTCAATTGTGGAATATCTACTAAGATGTCAAACATGGATCATGGAAAGAAAAATAAAACATCAAGACAAAAGGATGTAACATCATATTTTCGAAAGCCTCAATCCAATAATTCACATTCTGTTCATGCTTCAAGCTCTCTTAAGGAAGGTATCAGTGACAGAGATGTCAACTCTTTTGAGAATGCATCTCCAACCCATACAATGGATGGTAGAATACATTCTTCTAGTGATCAAAGTGAGACAAATGAACTTTCATCAGAAATCAATAATTCAAATATTGAAAATTTTTCCTTGGAAGGTGACAAAGTCCATTCACGGAAAAGAAAAAAAGGCCAGTGGGACATAGGGAGACAATTCCAGTCAGATTGGGTCTCAAAATTTCCATATATTGAACCGATACCTCCAGAAAATGAGAATGAGACCTCAGGAGAGGTTAAATGCAGTTCATGTAGTTGGAAGCTTGGTAGGACAGTGAGATTGCAGATGAAGATAGTCACGATAGAGAAGCATTGTGGGAAGTTGTATGATAAGGAGGTTGTAAATGGTGAGGTGAAAAATATTGTTAGATGGAAATCTGTTGACCAGTGTCGACATAAACAATATGAAATTGAATATAATAAATTCTTATCAAATAGGATTTGATTGGACCCTTTATTGTAGATTTGTTTAAGATTGGTTTCATTTGGTTTCCATTGTTTCATGGATTGGCGAAAGATGTTTTTATTTCATTTCAATTGAATGAATTAATTGTTTTCACTTTTTTTAAACCAATTATGTTGATTGTATAGTTTCTTTGTGAATACTTATCATTTTTCAGAAAAAGAAATGAGCTCTACATAGCTAAGCGAAGAGAAAAATGGTCTATGCACTAGGTTCCTATGCATTCATCATAGGAGACCTAGTGGAACCAGACCAACATTCCTCTATACCATCTCAATCCATCACATATTTTGTACAAGAAAAACAGAGAACCTATTTGAAACTACAACATGTCTGAACAGTTCCATATAGCAGAGCCAATTTGGAGCACCAGTCCAATGTCTGGTTTGTACACTAGCTCTACTTGAAGAAGATACCAAGATTCTGTATTAGGTCGTGCATAAAGAAAGAGGTCAAGGGCCCCTATTTGTAATTAGTCTCCCCTCCATCATTCATCAGCACCATTAAGATTGGAGGATATTTCTAATGTGTGGGGGTTGCTCACATGTAAGATTGGAGGATTTTCAGCTTCTAAAATTTCAGTGCCAATTCTGTTTTTTCAGGGTCATGTGTCTTTTCCCATGGTTTTTGATTTGTTCCCATACACTGTTGCTGCAAATGAAGGGATTAGGGGTCCTCTAGAAGTTGAAATGAAAATGCAAATGAAGCAGAGTTGGTCGATGTTCTCTCCTAAAATGGATTTTGAAATACAACTGGAAAGAGATTCAGTACCTTGGAGATCTAACTTTGTCAGTAAATCTAGCTGCTATGCAACCTCTATATCGGGAAATGGTTGTGAAAGAAATATTTGTAGGACAGCTGGGTAGATATTCCAACCTCAGGATTACAAACAGCCCAGTGATGGAACAGATCCTTTGACAGAGACTGTAAGCTGTGAATATTCACATGATTGCCTAAAACTGGTTGCCGAGGAAAATGGGGTTCATAATACATTCTTTGGGGACCAGGTTAGTCTCTAGCATA
>LPNX010910414.1:289168-313543 GCA_001517045.1 Pseudotsuga menziesii | reverse complement strand
TGCTTTAAATCTTGCATCTTGTTATCTTTTGTTTCCACTGGTTAATTTTAAAACTCCTAAACAACTTAATCAATATAACACCATCACACTAAGTAATTATCCTTATTAATTTAATAGGGTCTACCCCCCTTGGCTTTGTTAGGAGTTATCCTGAACGGAGGAGTCAAGAACAAGGTGACCACCTTGACTCAATACTTTCCCCTAAGGACACACCGAGTGGCTTGAATATTTTTGCCACGTAACCCAGGTGTGTGAAAGGTGGAAACACTACAGGCTGGCTATTTCTGGCCTTCTATTTTTAAAGATTGTCATGAGGATGTTAGGAAATGCCCACCTTGTCAACAATTTTACCTGAAAAAGTGCACCCACCCTGCTCCATTACACCCCGTCATTGCCATTGGCCCTTTCACCAAATGGGGGATAGATTTCATGCATTGTAATCCTACCTCAGCCGAGGGGCATGGTTACATCATAGTAGCTGTTGATTATTTCACTAAGTGGGCTGAGGCTATGACTACATATGCAGAGGATGGTAAGAATGCCTCCCTCTTTATTTTTAACCATGTAATAGATAGGTTTGGAGTTCCTCAGTCTATTGTCACCAATCACGGATCACAGTTACGGAATCAGATGATGGTAGAGTTAAGTGCTAAGTTGGGTTTTCACCATGAAAACTCAACCCCCTATTATCCGCAAGCTAATGGTCAAGTTGAGGCCATTAACAAAGTTTTAAAAATTATGCTACATCAGATGGTTGGAGATCAAAAATCCAACTAGCACTAGACTCTCTTCTGTTCTCTTTGGGCTTATAGAAATTCAGTGAAAGCAACAACTAGTTTTACACCTTTTCAATTAGTATATGGACTAGAAGTTGTCCTACCTATTCAGTGTCAGATTCCGTCTTTAAAACTTGTTGTTGAACTTCTCCCTAATACTTCTACCGAGGAATAAAGGTTTTTATATTTAACCAACCTTGATGAAACTAGATGAGATGCTTCCTTGGTTAATGAGGCACATAAAAAACGCGTCAAGGTGCAATACGATAAATCTATCGAACCTCGGGTGTTTAATGAAGGTGACCTAGTCCTGACTTATGATCATAGACATGATAAGCTAGGAAAAGGGAAGTTTGAATCAATGTGGTATGGTCCTTTTATCGTTTCCAAGGTTTTAGAAAAAGGGGCC
This sequence comes from Pseudotsuga menziesii, assembly GCA_001517045.1. Lineage (NCBI taxonomy): Eukaryota > Viridiplantae > Streptophyta > Pinopsida > Pinales > Pinaceae > Pseudotsuga > Pseudotsuga menziesii. The sequence goes on along the minus strand of LPNX010910414.1, from coordinate 312,358 downwards.
TACGAGGTCGTGGATTATGATGGAATCCCCTTCGAGCAACCTCGCAATGGGTTGTACCTAAAGAGGTACTATGCCTAGATCATTCATGTATGGTACCTTGTATATATGTACATTATTTGGCTTTTTAGTGTGTTTTGCTACTTTCAATATGGTTTTGAGTTTAATGTCTAGACTATTTATACCACGTTTTGGTCATGTAGATCAGATGGCGTTTTATGGCTTCGCCGATGGTGCTTGCTGCCACACCCTGAACCTTGCCTCAACTGCTTCGGTTCTGTATTCCCCTGCACATGATCTAGTGAGTTTAGGAGCAGTTTGTGTTGGTCCTGCTACTAACAATATTTCCGAGTATGAAGCAGTCATAGGTCTCTTGACCGAGGCTGCATCCTGGGACATCTGTCACTTGGTAGTATTCATGGACTTGCAATTGGTGGTTTGTCATTTGAACTAGGTTTACACCATCAGAAACCCTATACTAGTCCATCTCTATCAGAGGGTATGTTTATTGGAAAGTTCATTTGAAGTCATTACTTATAGGCATATCCCTAGGGAAGATAATATAGTTGCTGATTCATTGGCAATTATATCCTAGACTGTTATATTGCTCATTCATAGCATGAAAGTTAAACATGGTTCATAACATTGTAAATAAACAATTAAAAACATATAAAAATCATGTAAATATACTTTCCATTTGAAACATAAACATCGGAGGAAAAATCCTGTATATATATATATATATATATATATATATATATATAGATAGATAGATAGATAGATAAGTGTTTTTACAAAAAATAGGTCACGAGCCCTCATTTGAAGCACTCTGGCTTTCAGGCAGCACAAAATCATACAAAAAATATGAAGCTATAGTAGCTTTCAGTGATACATCATGTAAGAGCTAGTGATACTCATGACAGCACATAACAACCCGCACTGCTCTAAGTGGCAAACGACTGAAGCGGCCTGGAATCCCTACTGTGTGCCTCTGATGGCGCATCGGGAGATCATCAATGGATGCATCGGGTATGTCCAAAGTTAAACTCTCCAGGTTCTCCTCCAGCTCTCCCATAGAGTCATCACCTCGTTGAAAAAATTGAGGTCCCACTCATCTGTCCAGTGGGGATGATCCCCCAGGTCATGTAGCTCCTACATATGCATGAAAGTTTCAAGTCTCGTTACTATACATAAAAAGTAAAAAACACAAATAGCTATCTTAGGGTTTTGTTTCTTACCCATTTCTCCCCACTTCCCATCAGGTGGAAGTGGTAGGTTAGGGTCACCCTTGAAATCAGTTCCTGCATAAGAATAATCCTCAACCATGAGGATCTGGTCACTAAGCCATTGGAAGAATGGACACCCAAAATTTACCTTCCCTCTATTTTCTCCTGTACGAGCCATGATCTTGACCCACCTCAGCATACAAGGGTCTCTCGCCCTCAACTCAGTAAAAACCATTTGGGGTCTCAGCTGTGGGATCTGCTAAAAAAAGAAACAGGATAAGATAGAACCATAGCCAAACTATTTAGTTCTCCTTGCCGACACTTGGTCAGCTGGTCTTTAAAGACAGGTAGAAACGCCTCCACCCAGTTGAAAACTATAGGTTCCATAGCCTCTATCGCATACAACATATGTGCCCTAAAATCCTGATGAGTCCCTTGGCTTCCAGCTAGCGTCTACATGTCAAAAAGAAGAGTGTGGACAGGAAGATCCACTACTACCTTGATGGGAATCTTCTTCCTTGAAGTTCTAGTACTGGGAAGGCAGTGGTGGTCAATCAGCTCCTAATTAGTCACGTCCCCTCCACAAGAACCAGTCAATTAAATTGGGGTGCCCCGTCTTGACAATCCAGTTAAGAAGTAGATGTATTCTAGCTCAATGGTCAACACATGTTCCCCCACCTCAAAGTATTATTGTTCTAGGTTCCACATTTGGAGTATATACTCCAGCAATCTCTCATGAGACACCATACTAGGTGTGCGGAAGAAATTGAGGAGGCCGTAGTTCCTTAATGTGGGTATACATCCCGCATTTCTTTCAGCATGAGCATCATCATCATCATGCTTTCATTCCTTCCATATCACCATTTTCAACCACTGAAAACCTGCCAAAAACCATCAATGGACTAGTTAGAAACATATCCAAACATCAAAATTAATCAAAAGCTTGTGTTTTTTCCTATCCATGCATTTTTTCCAACTCACGGCCGACACTACCCGAGCTTAGTTTGTACAGAGCAGTGGCACCACCTGAGCACAGTGTTATAAGTGCGGTTCTCATAGTGCACTGCTTGTCCCATAAGGGGCAGGAGCGGTGCTCACTTTTTAAGTTTAGGTCCTACCTAAAATGGCCCAAAACCCTCCTAAAATAAAAAATAAATGCTTAAAAGTGAAAGATTAGGGTTTTGTCTTTTACCTGGCTCTGACAGCATTCAAATCGGATGATCGGATCTCCTAGAATCAACAGCTAAAGATCTGGTTCAAAGTTGCTCCAAAATGCTCTAGTGGTAAATAGTGAAATGTTTTGATTTTTACTATTTGAAATGACTTTTATAGCTATTTTAGGGTTTTTTAATGTCATTTTAATATTTTAAAATCATTATCATTATAAAATCCATCCATATGACTCATTAAAAGTCATTTTTCGATAAATTAGCGTTGCTATTGAGTTTTGTAGGGGTAGAAATGAAAACAGTAAAAATCTATGGGAAATTTGTTTTTGACTTTTTTGTACCTTCTTAAAACGAAAAAAATCCCTGAGTGTTTGTTTCGATAATTTGGTCACGCTCTCAGAACTCAGTATCAAAGTTCTGAGTCTTTTTTATAATTCTTTTTAGACTCATAAAACTGTTCATCGTTAAAAAGAGACCTAATGGAGTCTCCTTTAAGCTCTTTTCGGACTCCCTAAATATGAAAATATTGTCGAGTACTTGTCTTCTTCATATTCGTAAAAGTATTTGAAGAGTCGTCTCTTCGATGGTAGGTTATCTTTTTTTCGGTTCGTATTGACTATTTTACGAAAAAGGACCCTTTATAGTTTTCTTTTGTCTTCATTCAGACTCTCTAAATATGAACAATGTCGATTTTGCTTTCATTGGACTCGTTAAATTAAACATTGAGAGACCTTTTTTTGGGAACGAACCCCTCCTTTCTCAGATTCATGAAATATATGGGAATGGACTTGTCTTCGGATAAGCTCAAATGAGTGTTTGTTACCCTCTTTGAACTCGTAAAAATTAAAAGAGGCACTCATCAATCATGATAGGGGAATTAAGGGAAGGGAATCAGTTTGCAAATCCAATGGCAGTGGTTTGTCACCTTTGAACATGCCACTTGTCTGCATATCATTCAGTCAATTTGGCATTCAATTGACTTACATGTCGATCCACTTTCATGATTCATGTTACTCCTTTGAGTACTTAAAAAGAATGCATTGTCCATTCTCACATTGTGTGTTTGTCTAGTCTAGTCATGTTGCCAAGTCTTTTGTCATGCTTCCCAATGTTCAAAGGAAGAAAGAAGTTTACCTCTACAGTTAAAAAAGCCTGTGTGTCAGTACTTTGAGTCAGTCCTATGGTTACATTATCTATGATATTCCAAAACTTTGTTCCAAGTTTCGTGTTGTCGATGTGGGATTCATCATGGCCCTCCTTCGACGAGACTATTCTTGTGGACACCAGCTCATCATCTAGGAAATAGTCTTAGAAAAAAATTTAGTACCTTGAGATATATATGCCTCAAGGACATATTCCCTTGCTATCGACAAAGGTTCACATCATTGGCCTTTGATCGAAAGACTCTACTGGGTGTTCGACACCAAGACAGCTATTCACACTCAGTAGATTGTACTAGGGTACCTTGGGAATCATTGACATCAATGGTGATTTCCCTCCCACTTGTTAACGGTTCACCTCATTGACCTGTAATCAAGTGGTTTCTACCATGTTCAACTTTAGAACATTGTAATCACATGGATAGAATCGTACTTCATGGAAAATGAGAGGAATACCCTGGGTATTTGTTAAGCACTCATAGCTTGCTCCCCAGGTTGAGATGGAGTATATTGTATGAAGTAACAGCATAGATCCACATTTGTATGGTCGTGGCTATGCTCAAATTTGCATCTATATGACATATATCTATGTTGTATATCTGGTAGCTTTGTCTAAGTTTGAGTCTTCTATCACATGGATCTACGTTGTATTCTAGTAGACATGGTACTTTATCCCTCTCATGTACCTGTCTTGTATTGGTATACAGCCATGATGAGGTTATATCTATTCATGAGTCAATGTATTGATGTATTGCAGATGCCTATTCGATAACACTCTCTGATCAAGCTGGCTCTTACCTCGAAGTGATAACTTGTTCTATCAAAGCTCTCTCTTATCATATCCCTCTAGCCTCATGCTCTTGGGGGCATTATGTTACACTCAAAATTTGTCACCGGCATGTGATAGGATCCCTAACATAGAAATTTTCCCTCAAATCCCAAACTTGAAGAGAATCCTGCTTTAGGTGTTGATTCCAGCATATAAAATTGCAGCACCACTTCTATGCTCAAGCAGATAAGCGGTACCCTATTCATCACCACTTTAGTTGTGTGATAAATAGGCGGTGCCACCGCCTTTGACCCATGTTGTTGGTGCGGTTCCTACCCATCACTACTCTGTCATAAAGGGGTATAAGCGGTGCCCTTGGGAAAAAGTGAAAAAATGATTTTTCTCGAGGCTTCTAGAACAAGAGCCTCATGTCTAACCTTATCCCTACTCACTTGGGTTGGTTAAGGTCGAGATCCCTCTTTGTAGGATCTTGTGGCCACCTCACCCACCAATCTCTCAACCATCCTATCCATCTGAGCCCTATAAATACAAGCTCATACTCCATGGTTGAGAGCGAGAGAATAATAGTAGAGTTATGCTGTTGAATTGATACCCTGGCCTGATCCATCAGAGAGCAAATGTGGAGCAAGTTGGAGCTATCGGTGAGAAGGTTCTAGTCTTGTGAAGGAGTGTATCGACACTAAGGCACATGGTTGTAAGATCTTTAATTTATTTTCTAATGCAAAGTTGATTTCCTTCCCACATGTTTGTTGCGTTAATCTCACATATATGTTATTGGATTCCTTAGTCACTAATATGGATGTGTAGATGATTTTTTGGTATCTTTGATGTCTTTGTATGTTTGATATTTTTTACAGGTATACGGGTCCTTCATCATAGTTACATTCCAGGTGTCTTTAACATTTGGGGAAGGTCTTCAACCGAGTTATTCACTCATTTGTTATGGATCTGAACCATTCAGACCAGAGGAACAGCTTCTATCCACATAAGGTGATATATTTGTGATAACAAAAGGTTAACGATTTATCCCTATTGTAATATAAACCTGATCCAGACATATTTACATGTTGTACAGTCATAATAAACTCAGTTATTGACTACATTTCTATGTGTTAATTTTATTTAATGTCCCCGGTTTTGACCCTGTTTGCATGATGTATATATTGTAATTGATCGTGGTAAGGAGCTCAAGTAAAAATCCCACCATCGATTTGGTTGTGTATGTTTCGACAATAGAGGTAGTTGCCAATGGTATCTCGTGTTATTTGGCACATTATAATTCGGCATCATGTAAATACACACATCAAATAAAATAAACCCATGACCAGCTACCGCAAGGCAACGTTAAAATGAAAAGGGCATGGTTCCAAGGGATAAGGGGTGGGGGATTGTCAAAACTTGGTTATGGGAAAAACCCATGTTTCACCACCTATGTTGTTGTCACCTTTTGTCTCATCCAACCTTGTCAACCTATTTAATGCTTCAGCTGGTGGTTGAGGAATGAGGGCTGAGTGGTTGAGGGCATTTATTGCTGGAGGAAACGTGGGTAAAGGGGGCAAGCAATTCCTCCATCTCCCCCCACGACTCCATTCTGGCCTGCCTGTTCGTCCTCCTCATGGTCGGTTTCTCTCACGGCTAGTCTGTTCTTCCTCACGCAGAGGTCTGTTCGTCCTCCCTATGGCCTATTGATTCGCGCGCAGAGAGTGAGGCTATTTCCCCTCACGCGCAGGAGGGAATCCTCATGCAGAAATCGGGTATGCCTTTCCCGTGTATTTTTCTGTTGGGTGCGAGCTTTTCCTCATGCACAGACCGTTGAGGTCGATTTTCCCATGAGAGAGCCGTGCTCACTATTTTCGTTTTGGGGCGGTTGTCTTCCCTACGTTTTGTTGGCTATGGGTCCAATTTCGTTTTGGACCACTGTGTGTTCGTGGTGAGCCATTTTCTGCTGGGGTCTGCATGTGAGTTTCCCTGGTTATGCTAGGAACGCTATTTATTAACCTCCGTGGGCTGTGATTGGTTTCCATCACTCATTGTGAGTTTGGGTTGCTGAATTGCCCTGGTTTTGGTTGCTGTGGATGCAATCATCTTTTGGGTGTTGTGGCTGAGTTGTTTTGGCCACATTAGGGCCAAGAACAACTCAGCAGTGTGGTTGGATTTGAGCTGTGTCTCACCCTTGGCTTGGGATCTTTTCCTGGTTGTTTTTCCTCCTTCACAGGGCTGGGAAGGGTTGTTTTGCTGCTGGTATGTAGTGGTTGTCCCTCGGATGGTGCTGGCTTGGCCGCTTGTTGAAGGCCTGTTAAACCTAGTAGTATTTGGTTTGGCTATTTTGTGTCCCCTTGGCTATGTGTAATCCTGCAATTGACCCTTAGTCCTTGAGGAATCATTCCCAGCTCGGGGGTGGCAGCGTGCTGAGAGATTGATGAGCATGCTGGCCTATGGTTGGGTGGAACGTTGCAGCGACGTAGCTGGTTGCGGGTGAATTCTTCATCAAAGATAAGTGCTACTGGTTACTTCATCTTTGCAAATTATGTTGATGATAAATGAATTATAATGAACATGATTAATGCTGGAATGTATGTTTGTTTCCACTGTATAATTAAAGGATTACGCATTCTTTTATGTTTGGCATTCCTATTATGATGCCTGTTTAAGCTCCCAATTTCAGCATTTGATTTCTGTTTATGTTCATGGGCAGTTTGCCCAGTTGTGTTTGATGTCCATCGCGTCCTCTTCGCCGGTCGGAGGCATGGGGATGTGACATTTTACTCTTTCTACTATTTTTCTACATAATTGTGAGTAAAATTGAATTTTGAGGATTCTCTTAGCTCCTAGATCCTATTATTATTCAGTTCTCACACATAGTACCATCATATTTTGCTCCTTCCTAGAATCTCCCCTCCCAACATCAGGCCCTATCGCTACCCATTTCAGCAAAAGATGAAGATTGAGATGCTTTTTCGAGACTTACTAAAGCAAGGTATTATTCACCCTTGTACCAATTCCTTCTCTTCACTACTTCTTCTTGTCTAGAAAAAAATGGGTCATGGCGCCTATGCATTGAATTTTGAGCTCTTAATCACATCATAATCAAGGATAATGTTCTAATTCCTGATGTTGATGAGCTTCTTGATGAGCTTGATGGTGCTCATTTTTTCTCCAAGTTAGATCTTTGTTCTGGGTATTGCCAAATTCGGGTTCATGAGGATGATATCCCTAAAACAACTTTCTGCACACATCATGGCCACTATGAGTTTTTGGTCATGCCATTTTTCCTCATGAATGCTACTTCCACATTCCATGAATTGAGTGAATAAAATATTTTGACCCTACTTGCGACACTTCATTCTTGTCTTCTTTGATGGTATCCTCATATATAGTGAACTATGGGATGATCATATCCAACATATGGATCTTGTACCACAAATGTTTTGTGATTCATCTCCATGCCAACGAGTCTAAATGCTTTTTGGGGAAGGATGAAGTAGAGTATCTCGGGGATGTTGTTTCTGCAGAAGGGGTTCATGTAAATCCTACCAAAATAGATGTCATGAAAAATTGGTCGAATCCTTAAACACTCAAGAGCCTTTGTGGGTTTTTTGGAATGACTAGCTACTACCGCAAGTTTGTCAAGGATTATGGGAAGATGGTAGCTCCATTAACAACTCTACTGAAAAATGATGCTTTTACATGGACACATGCTACTGAGTGTGCATTTGTCAAACTGAAACAAGGTATGTGTACCACACATATTCTAGATATGCCCTATTTTTCCAAGCCCTTACCTATTGAGAGTGGTGCTTGTGACAATGCACTTGGTGTTTTTCTCCTTCAATATGAACATCCCATTTCATTCACCAAAAAATCCCTTTCTGGTAAGAATTTATCCACCTCTACATATGAGAAGTAAATGATGGCTATTTTGCATGTCGTACATAAGTGGTGACCATACCTATTAGGGAATCATTTCTGCATCAAGACTGATCACCAGAGTCTAAAATATTTCCTATAACAATGGGTCTCATCCCCAACACAACAAAAATGGGTCATAAAACTCATGGATTATGACTATGAGATCACTTACAAGAAGGGTAAGTACAATCTTGTGGTTGATTCTCTTTCCTGCACATTTGATGACCATGTTTCTCTTTCAGCTATTTCTATTCCTATTCCAAATTGGTTACAATCTATTCATCAAGGCTATGTCAATGACTCTTCATTATATGAAATCATCCAATGGTTGGACAATAATCCTTCTGATGTACCACATTACTCTTGGGATGGTTCTTCTATGAGATACAAGGGTCATTTGGTTCTTCCCTAGAGAACATATCATCAACATAATATCTTCTATGAACTCCATGCTTCTCCATCAACAAGGCACTTTGGGTTCCTCAAAACGTATGACTAGGCACGACATAACTTATTTTGGAAGGGAATGAAATGAAAAATTCAACAGATGGTGGTTGAATGTGATACATGTCAGTGCCACAAGGGTGAAACAATACTCTTTCCCAAATTGCTTGAACCTTTTCCCATCCCTACAAGGATTTGGATTGATATTTCGATAGATTTCATTAAAGAGATCCCTCAATATGGAGGGAAGACTGTACTCTTGGTTTTAGTTGATCTGCTATCCAAATATAGTCATTTTTATGCTCTCAACCATCCATATATCACCTCCTTAGTCACATAAATTTTCATGGACCAGATCTTCCTTCTTCATGGAATCCCTTCTTCCATTGTCTCAGACCACGATGCAACTTTCACGAGTAATTTTTGGACGTAACAATTTTACTACACTGGCACCAAACTAAATATGAGTTCTAGATATCACCCACAAACATATGGTCATACTGAAGTTATCAACAAATTTTTGCAAGCTTATCTTCATTGTTTCACCTCTAAACAACAGCATCAGTGGGAAAAGTGGCTCCCTCTCGCTGAATGGTGGTACAATATTTCCTACCATACTGCATCTAAAATGTCTCCAAATGAACCAGTTTATGGTCAAGAATCACCAATTATCCTTCCATACACCTTAAGTGGTTCACTAGTTCAGGGAATTAACATGGTTCTGCGAAACCAAGATCGGATTCTTCACATTTTGCAAGACAATATTCAAATGGAAAGAGACTGAATGAAACACCAAGTTGATAAACATCATTTTGAGTGCACTTTTCAAGTCAATGATATGTTGTTTCTTCATCTACAGCCTTACAAGAAATCCTTCTTGAAACTCAAAGGGAGTTAGAAGATGGCCTTAAATTTTTATGGGCCATATAAGGTTCTTCATAATATTGGGTCAGTTTCTTCTAAATTGGAACTTCCTCCTTCTTCTCGCATTCATCCAATATTTCATGTATCTTGTCATAAGAAAGTTATTGGCACTAACATTAGAGCACAAAATGTTTTACCAGAACTAGATAAGGAAGGATCCATCATTTTGGAGGTAGAGGCCATCCTCAATAAGAACACTTGTCAGCTTCATTCTCTATCCATCATAAGAAAGGAAAAACAGAGATGCACAAACAAGGAATACACTCATGAACCAAATAAAAACTAAATCATAAGAAAGGAAAAACAGAGATGCATCATATAATCACCAGAATTCAACAGAACATGATATTGAAGTTCATTCATAAAAGATAAGCATTACCAGCATACAAACATAGACCAGCAATGAATTTATCAGTTAAGCAACTAAACAAGTCAAAAAATGAAGCCAAAATACAAACTGAAGGGTGAAAAGGATCATATATTTCATAATCTGTCATCAAATACATATAAGAGTTATGATACTTAGCTCACAAGCAGGTCCAAAAGACCTCCTGAAGTCCTCCAAAAATTGAACCCCTCTTTTGTCCCCTTTTCCCTCTTTTATAATTACAAAGAAGTAGTTCTATCTTCCCTTCATTAGGTCACAATTGAAACTACCCAGCAGTTACATTAACTAACTTTCAACTAATTGACTAAAAATAGTAAATCGGATTCCTGGCAAATATGGCGAATTTTTGGAAAATAGGTGTCAAAGAAGCTTCCATATATCTCAATTCATGACACCTGTGTAAAACAAAAGAGAGGTTTTTGTGAATGGGTCCGTGATGGACAACAAATTCTCTTGGTTTTTAAAAATTCATCTCCAGTCAATCAGAATCTGCCCCGCAAGATGAACACTAAAATAGGAAAATATTAAATATTTAAAAACCCTAAAAAATAGGCTGCAAAGATTAACTTGGATCTTTCAAACCTTGATAGCTGTTTCAAAACTGAGAGAGGTTTTTGTGAATGGGTATATTGTGAACACAAACCTCTTTTTTTTATTATAAAATTCCTCTCCATCGGCTCATGGTAGGCATTCAAGTTCAGTAACCCAAAACAGGAAAAACATAGCAGAATTCTTAAGAATCTTTGCATTTCACTATCAAATGGATGCTGCTTAGATTCATAGTCTTGTTTTGCTGGTAGAGCTGGTTCTTGGTCCTCCCATAATCCATGACTGAATATCCATTCAATTTTCTATCTGGGTTGTGCTACAAATCACATAAATCACTATCATTTCTTGTGGCCTAAAGATGGAAAATTGCCGAACTCATTTCTCACCCACATCATTACCAACTTATTAACTAATCTATTAAAGACTAAATTCAGTCAAAACTGGCCTGAAGAAGAACTTAATGTGTGATTCCCATGGCATATTTCACTTCTGTTTACTTCAAAAAAAACTCAACCTAATATTCCCATTCAAACCTTCTTGAATTCGTTAGGCAATAGGGGTCCTTTGGGATGCTGCTATAAGTTACTGCCACAATATGATTGTTCATGAGAATGACCTGTGCCTCATGAATCTGATTGAAATGGAAGGGGAAGAAACTCAAAAACTTAGTGTAGACCATAGATATCCCTAAAAACTACACCTTCAGCTCAATCCCTGGAAACCGCTATCCAATGATCATGATGCAAGTGTACTACCTACTGTTGGTCATCTAATTCTCAGAATAGAAACCAGAGAGTTTCAATTTCTGTTAGTCTCTTCAGCTTTGTTACAGGTAGGAGAATGAATGTCTTCATTGACTCAAAATACTTGAGCAGTTTGATTAAGCACAACAGATCATAACTTCCAGGCACATATTGATCAGAAAAATAAATATTCATAACGAAGGGAATAAAAAATCCAAGTGCTCTGGTCTCAAAAATTGGATTAGCTGATCATATGTCAGTATTCAACATTAGCCACCCTTGCAACACCACTACTATCTGAAGGCCATACTTCCATTCTGCTGCATTCTTAGCCTTTCAACAAGAGATTTGTAAATAGATTTGAGATCTTTAACATCACAAACCTTCAGCTCCAAGCAGTACTTCTTAGCAAGATCCTTGGGGCACTGAATTGATGGAAATATATTCATTGCAAGATGTAAGAGGAAATCATCTCCACATTTTTCATAGATGACCTTTTGAGCATCAACAATTTCGCCAAATAGAGCATAAGTGTGTGTCCCGAATTTCAAATGTGTTGTCAAGAACACTATATAAGCAACACCTTGCTGCAAAATTTTCAGTGATAAAGCTTGGAAAACCAGGTACCTTCTCATCTTCATTAGGCTTGGTGCACCAATTTTTTATAAGCTTAATGAATACATGTACACAGGACTTCCTAACAAGAATTTCCTTGTGACTGCAGACAACAGACATAAGCAACTGGATTATTTCTTTCAGATATCTAGATTTTTTAAACAACAGATTTAAAAAAAACACTTGGTTAAGCCAAATACAACATGGTAATTTTTTCAGAGAAAGCCTCTCTGCACAACCCGGAAATTGGTCAATCCATTTCAGATCTGAGGGCTCAGCCCTATTTGTCTCACCACTTTTTCCCATCTATTCTCACTGGATGAAAACTGTGTAATTTTAAAGTCCTCTGAATGACCTAACAGCTCCTTTTTTGTCCTTAAGCTTCTAGGGTTTTGATAATCAGCTTGCTTCAATTCTCCTTGATTGTTTTCTCTTGAATATTTTAACAGTATGTTTGTGTTTTCAATGCAGGACAAGCTTTGCATCAGGCTTGAGTAATATAGGTCAGCAAGGTGCCACAAACTCTTCAATAAAACTGTTGCTGAAACTAACCATCATCCAAGCTGTTCATTTAGATGCTAGACCATCTCCAGAATGTATGACAACCTCTGTGTGTTATGGTTCTTATTTCAGTCTGGCTGCAGAGGTTTAAAATCACTCCTTGAGCTGTCTGATTATCAAATTTAATTGTACAAGTGTCTTCGGGTCTCCAATTTACTTCCAGCTGGCGCAACGAGAAAGCCCTAAATCTTCTCTATAACTGTGAAATTCTGGATTTTAAGCAGATGTATTTGTTCCAGCATCTCCACCAGCTTCATAATATTTAATTTAGAACATCTTTCCCGAAAATCTTGCCTTATTTCGCTCACTATCATCATTTGCCATAAATTTGCATACAGTTGCCAGAATCTCCCTCACGTGGGACCAGACGTCTGTTTACATGAAAAAAACTTGGCAAAACACATATCAAACGTGACCCATGATTTATTTAACACTTTAGGAGCGAAATACCTAAAAAATTGGACTGAAAAATGACCATCCTGGCAAAAAACGATTTTCTTGTAGCGCCGCAGTGTAATTTTTTGGCCGTTGCGCCACAAGAATATTTTAAAACCAATTTTGGCACTTTTTAGCCATTAATTTCATTTTGAATGAGGTTTTAATGGTAAAATTTGATCCATTATGTTATTTGTGAAATCCTTAATTAATATAAATCCTTTAGAACCCTTCAAAACCTAAAGAAACAAAAAATAATAAAAATCTAAAGGCAAAACTCAAAAATTTCACTTAAAACCAAAAATTTTCTAAAGTAAGTAAAAGAGAAAACTTAAGCAAATGAGCAAACTTAAAATAAAAATGACAATCAAAATATAAAATTGAAGAAAACAAGTTCATGACTTAACATCTGGCTCCAGTTGCGGGATGAAGTCCTCCCTGTGAGACTTCAAGAACCTGTAGACCAGTGCCTTCTTTTCTGCTACCTACTAGTCTGCAAAATCTCCATTGGGCTATGGATTCCTTATTCAATCCTTCACACACTGATATATACAATGAAAATCAAATCTCTTTCTTTGAGGAACCTTCTATTTACTGAATCAAATTGTAATCCCATTTCCAATGTAACCAGGAAAGAATTTCATCAACCCACCAAAACCTGTTTCCAACTCCACATATATATGTAATCAAAAATATTGGAAAACGTGAAGAGTAATGATCTAACAACTTATACTCACTTTCATCAAATGGTGTCTCTGAAATAACAGATTTATAACATGGTATTGACTCTAAATAATCTGCTACTGGATCATAAAAACTTCCACAAGTTACCTCTTCCTGCTCTATGAAAAAGACAAGCTGTCCATAAGAATATTTTGTTCCATGAATATCAATCAGGCATTGGCGATAAAAGACATCAGGATCAGCCTGAATTTGCTCTGGATTTTTTTGGATAGTATCATTAATAATGTTAATAAGCTGAACCTCCTTTTCCCCACTGTCTTCAAATGAATGACTATCATGCATTGGCTTTTTCTCTTCAAGGATAATAGACTGAATGCATTCTTGAATCTGCTGATCAGATTGTGACATATCACACACCTCATAGATTTCTGGGTCTTTCTTTTCAATTTCATCATCATATTTATTAAAAATTAGAGCATCTTCATAATGATTTTGAACAACAAATTTATCATAACTATGAATGTGAGTAACTTCTGAAAAAATGTGAACATCCTGGCCTTCATCGATTTTAGCATCAAAATCAAAAGGAATAGAATCTAATTCATCACATAATTCTTGTCTTGGAACCCTAATCTCTTCATCATAACAAGGAGCATTCTGAGAAATTTCGAATGATGATGCTAAAGGTTCATCTTTTCCTTCAATACAAAGATGATCTTTAACACAACAATGATTTTCAAAAGTTTGTTGAACTAGAGATTGATTTTCAAAAGGATTAGCATTCAAACAGCTATTAAGGTTGTTGAAATTATTATGAGAATGTTCCAAACTATCTCTACTGATCTCATCACTTGAATAATCCTCAAACTGACCTAAAACAACAACTTGATTATCATAATGATCATGGAATTCTTCCTTGATAGCAGTAACTGAAAATGCTACCTTTTCATCTTCAACAAATTCTGAAACTTCAACTTCTTCATGACATATTTTGAACCCTTGATTGTACTCATCATCATGGTTTTTTGAATCAGAAATTATATTATAAACATCAGCCTGCTCACAACAATCTTTAAAAAAGAGTTCAGCTGAGAACACATACTTACAATGTTTCCTAAAGCATGTGTGGAATTATTTTAGTGAGGAAATGCTAGCAGCAGGAAGAGAAAAATACCAATCTCGTGCATCTTGCTCAAGTGAATACATGAACATCTTAATGAGCACATCTTCATGCTGGATATTTAACTGGACCATACATTGATGAAATTTGATGAGGTGATCTGATGGATTATCCTCTTTGCTTTCTCTAAACCGTGGAAGACAATCTCCCCAAACATCCATACTAGGTACTGGATTTGGAAAACTTGGAATATCAGAAAAATTGAAAGGTGCAAACCTTCGAGCCAGAATAGCTTCCATGGACATTGGTCTCTGCATCTTGAAATAGTGGAGTCGCCAATCAATTTGTCAAGACAAATTTTGTTTTTTTTCTCCTCAGTAAGAGAAAGGGGTGACAGTAGTTCAACTCAATTAGGGCTGCATAAAGCTGGGGATGACTGAAACCTTCTAATTCTTCTAGCTGTTTTCAGTATCTATTCTGGGTCTGAAACACCCAGCTGCAAAGGTGAAACAAGTCTGTTTCTAGTTCCAATTCCCCTATTAACCACTGTGACAAACTTGGTGAAAAATAGCCTTAAATATGTGTTGGTTTAAGTTCACCTCTTAAAACCAGTAAAAAATAAGTATCCCAGGGAAAAAATTGTTTTCAACTTCGTTCCCCGGCAACGACGCCAAAGATGTTTGTGCCAGAAATTGTTTCCAGGCTATAAAGAAACAAGCCAACACAATCTCAAAAAACTCAATAAAGTAAACTAGGTTTTAGGGTTTCTGAAATGTTTTCTTGGTTGTAAATTTGGTGACAAATAGGGAATACACTCATGAACTAAATAAAAACTGAATCATAAGCAAGGAAAAACAGAGATGCATCATACAATCACCAGAATTCAACAAAACATGGTATTGAAGTTCATTCATAAAAGATAAGCATTACCAGCATACAAACATAGACCAGCAATGAATTTATCAGTTAAACAACTAAAAAAGTAAAAAAATGAAGCCAACATACAAACTGAAGGGTGAAAATGATCATATATTTCATAATCTGTCATCAAATACATATAAGAGTTATGATACTTAGCTCACAAGCAAGTCCAAAAGACCTCCTGAAGTCCTCCAAAAATTGAACCCCTCTTTTTTCCCCTTGTCCCTCTTTTATAATTACAAAGAATTAGTTCTATCTTCCCTTCATTAGGTCGAAATTGAAACTACCCAGCAGTTACATTAACTAACTTTCAACTAATTGACTAAAAATAGTAAATCGGATTCCTGGCAAATATGGTGAATTTTTGGAAAATAGGTGTCAAAGAATATTCCATATATCTCATTTCGTGACACCTGTGTAAAAATAGAGAGATTTTTTTGTGAATGGGTCCGTGATGGACAAAACCCTCTCTTGGTTTTTAAAAATTCATCTCCAATCAATCAGAATCTGCCCCACAAGATGAACACTAAAACAGGAAAATATTAAATATTTAAAAACCCTGAAAACTAGGCTGCAAAGCTTAAATTGGATCTTTCAAACCTTGATATCCGTTTCAAAACTGAGAGAGGTTTATGTGAATGGGTATATTGTGAACAAAAACCTCTTTTCTTTTTCTAAAATTCCTCTCCATAATCTCGTGGTCTGCATTCAAGTTCAGTAACCCAAAACAGGAAAAACAGAGCAGAATTCTTAATAATCTTTGCATTTCAATGTCAACTGGATGCTGCTTAGATTCATAATCTTATTTTTCTGGTAGAGCTGGTTCTTGGACCTCCTGTAATCCATGACTGAATATCCATTCAATTGTCTATCTGGGTTGTGCTACAAATAGCATAAATCACTATCATTTCTTGTGGCCTAAAGATGGAAAATTGCCGAACTCATTTCTCACCCACATCATTACCAACTTATTAACTAATCTATTAAAGACTGAATTCAGTCAAAAATGGCCTGAAGAAGCACTTAATGTGTGATGCACATGGCATATTTCACTTCTATTTACTTCAAAAAAACTCAACCTAAGATTCCCATTCAAACCTTCTTGAATTCGTTAGGCAATAGGGGTCCTTTGGGATGATGCTATAAGTTACTGCCACAATATGATTGTTCATGAGAATGACCTATGCCTCATGAATCTGATTGAAATGGAAGGGAAAGAAACTCAAAAACTCAGTGCAGACCATAGATATCCCTGACAACTACACCTTCAGCTCAATCCCTGGAAACTGCTATCCAATGATCATGATGCAAGTGTACTACCTACTGTTGGTCATCTAATTCTCAGAATAGAAACCAGAGAGTTTCAATTTATGTTAGTCTCTTCAGCTTTGTTACAGGTAGGAGAATGAATGTCGTCATTGACTCAAAATACTTGAGCAGTTTGATTAAACACAGCAGATCAGAACTTCCAGGCACATATTGATCAGAAAAATAAATATTCATAACGAAGGGAATAAAAAATCCAAGTGCTCTGGTCTCAAAAATTGGATTAGCTGATCATATGTTAGTATTCAAAATTAGCCACCCTTGCAACACCACTGCTATCTGAAGGCCATACTTCCATTTTGGTGCATTCTCAGCCTTTCAACAAGAGATTTGTAAATAGATTTGAGATCTTTAACATCACAAACCTTCAGCTCCAAGCAGTACTTCTTAGCAAGATCCTTGGGGCACTGAATTGATGGAAATATATTCATTGCAAGATGTAAGAGGAAATCATCTCCACATTTTTCATAGATGACCTTTTGAGCATCAACAATTTCACCAAATAGAGCATAAGTGTGTACATCCCGAATTTCAAATGTGTTGTCAAGAACACTATAGAAGCAACACCTTGCTGCAAAATTTTCAGTGATAAAGCTTCGAAAACCAGGTACCTTCTCATCTTCATTAGGCCTGGTGCACCAATTTTTTATAAGCTTAATGAATACCTATACACAGGACTTGCTAACAAGAATGTCCTTGTGACTGCAAACAACATACATAAACAACTGGATTATTTCTTTCAGATATCTAGAGTTTTTAAACAACAGATTTAAAAAAAACACTTGCTTAAGCCAAATACAGCATGGTAATTTTTTCAGAGAAAGCCTCTTTGCACAACCCAGAAATTGGTCAATCCATTTCAAATCTAAGGGCTCAGCCCTATTTGTCTCGCCACTTTTTCCAATCTATTCTCATTGGCTGAAAACTGTGTAATTTTAAAGCCCTCTGAATGACCTAACAACTCCTTTTATCTCCTCAAGCTTCTAGGGTTTTGATAATCAGCTTGCTTCAATTCTCCTTGATTGTTTTCTCTTGAATATTTTAACAGTATGTTTGTGTTTTCAATGCAGGACAAGCTTTGCATCAGGCTTGAGTAATATAGGTCAGCAAGGTGCCACAAACTCTTCAATAAAACTGCTGCTAAAACTAACCATCATCCAAGTGGTTCATTTAGATGCTAGACCATCTCCAGAATGTATGACAACCTCTGTGTGTTATGGTTCTTATTTGAGTCTGGCTACAGAGGTTTAAAATCACTCCTTGAGCTATCTGATTATCAAATTTAACTGTACAAGTGTCTTCGGGTCTCCAATTTACTTCCAGCTAGCACAATGAGAAAGCCCTAAATCTTCTCTATAACTGTGAAATTCCGGATTTTAAGCAGATTTCTTTGTTCCAGCGTCTCGACCAGCTTCATAATATTTAATTTAGAACATCTTTCTCGAAAATCTTACCTTATTTCGCTCACTATCATCATTTGCCATAAATTTGCATACAGTTTCCAGAATCTCCCTCACGTGAGACCAGACACCTATTTACATGAAAAAAACTTGGCAAAACACATATCAAACATGACCAATGATTTATTTAACACTTTAGGAGCGAAATCCCCAAAAAATCGGATTGAAAAATGACCATTCTGGCAAAAAACGATTTTCTTGTAGCGCCGCAGTGTAATTTTTTGGCCGTTGCGCTACAAGAATATTTTAAAACCAATTTTGGCACTTTTTAGCCATTAATTTCATTTTGAATGAGGCTTTAATGGTAAAATTTGATCCATGATGTTATTTGTGAAATCCTTAATCAATATAAATCCTTTAGAACCCTTCAAAACCTAAAGAAACAAAAAATAATAAAAATCTAAAGGAAAAACTCGAAAATTTCACTTAAAACCAAAAATTTTCTAAAGTAAGTAAAAGAGCAAACTTAAGAAAATGAGCAAAATTAAAATAAAAATGACAATCAAAATATAAAATTGAAGAAAACAAGTTCATGACTTAACACTTCCTTTTATAGAGGGATTACCATGGGAAAATACAAGGGGCTACCAAAAACCTTGGGCCCGTAAATCACCCATTATTGACCAAGTCATTACAATGAAATTATAACATTTTACAGGATTTTTTTTATGAAATTTTTTTTAGAGGGACGCTGCCCCCCTAGACCCCCCATGGAGACTATAGCCAGTGGGAAATGCCCCCCACATCCCCAGTCATTTTATTGTGTTCCAAAAACGGTTGAACATGACCTCTGAATCAAAAAGATCAGGATCCACAACCAACAACTTACTGAAAGCTTTGATGAATTCAATGTGACCATTCTAGTTAACAATTCCATGGATAACCTTGTAGGTGGATTCCAAAATTCAACTCACCGCAGGTAATTATAGAGTGACATATAGTTTTGATTTAGTTAATGTTACTTATACAAACTTTCTCTTTGGAGTACAATGGTTGTTTTCCATTGGAGAAGACACCATTAACTATGGGTTCAAGAAATGAGCTTTAAAGGGGATGATGGGAAGCAAGTAACCTTAAGCAGTATGAACACTAATCCCAACAGGGTGGTTTGTGCACATAATATGAGAACTTTCCTAAGTCATGGAGATATAGAATGGGTAGCATAATTTTTTGTCACCATTAATAAGCCTATAGTAGACACCTCTTAGTACCAGAAAGATATATGGAAGTTGTTACATAAGCATGAGAAGGTTTTTAGATACCTTCCTCTTGGGGGGAAACCATACAAATGAATTGTTCATACAATTGAATTGAAGGTGGGAACTCATCCCATCATCACATATCCATACAAGAATCCTAAGAGGTTAAAATATGAAATCGAAAGGGTGATAAAATAACTTCTTGATTTGGGACTCATAAGGCCAAGTTCAAGTCCATTTTCATCCTTGGTGGTCTTGTTGAAAAATAAGGATGGAACAATGAGAATGCATGTAGAATAAAGGGCCTTGAACAATGAAAATATCAAGAACTAGTACCACATTCCCTATATTGATGAGTTTATGTATGATTTGCATGGGGCCAAGTTCTTTTCCAATATTGATCTATGCTTTGGATATCATCATATTCGAATGAGGGAAGAGTATGTACAAAATAAAATATTTTTTTGTCATTATGGTCATTTTGAATTCCTAGTAATGCCTTTTGGATTGAGTAATCCACCTGATGCAGTCCAATATTGAATGAACAAAATCTTCAACAAGAAAGTATGTATGTCTATGCTAGTATTTTTTTATGATATTTTTACCTAAACAAGTAAGTATGTATGTATGCTTGACCTAAACAATTTGGAAGAATGATCATTATATGAAAAGCTATCCAAATGTGAGTTTGGGATGACTAAGATGTTGTATATTGGTCATGTGATTGGAAAATATGGAGTTAAGGTTCATATGGAGAAAATCCAAGCCATTCTTGATTGGAAAACTCCCAAAAATGTGATACAGTTGAGGGTATTTATTGGAATTTTCACATACTACAGGAAGTTTGTCAAAGGATTCTCTCAATTGAAATCCACTTTGGCTTATCTCACTAAGAAGGTAGCCTTTTGTTGGACAGAGAGAGTTGAAACATATTTCAAGAAAATGAAGGAAGTGATGAGTAGTTGTCTAGTTCTTGATTTACCATATTTTAATCAACCATTCATGCTTAAGTGTGATGCTTCTGGTGAGGGCATTGGAGCTGTCCTAATGCAAAATCAACATCCTATTACCTTTTGGGGAAAACATTTTCAGCCACATGAGCACCACTACTCTATCTATTATAAATAAATGTCGACCATTATGTGTGCCTTGGGATCTCCTTTCATGCTCCACAATTGATGGTTTGATGCCTAGCATCTCCTTGTAAGATCAAGCAAAGACGTCGCGAAATTCCTTAAATAAGGAAGTGTAAGTGCAAATATCTTTAGTAGAATAATTTTCTCCAATTTTCACATTTTCCATGAAATCCGGTTTTGTAGAGATATTTATCAGTATGGCGGAAGAAATATTTTCCATATTCCCCTCAGCAAACACTCCCTCCTTTGGAAAAGCATTCACATGATGATCAATACCTCCAGCTAGTCTCACATGGAACTTAGAATTTTATATCCTGCTCAGGTCTGGAAGGAAGTAGGACTTGTGATGTAAGTCTTCACAAATATTCTTGGGTCCTACAATGGCTTCTAGAATGGATTCATAAGAAGGAAAAACCATATTCAATCAATCATATGAATACGTTGAATTCTCTTCCCATGCGGGAAAGTACGCTTCATCTGAATCCTTTGAGACAGAAACAGTCGTGATGGATCCGCAGTAGCATTGAATATAGCTTGATATGATACTTCTGTTGCTAATAAGGGCACTTGAGGCTCTTATTGCAAAGGGAGAACCCATGGGTCCGTTCTATATACAATTGTACAGATGTTCTTCCCTACACTTTTTGAGCCTAAGTAGTTTATAGAAGCGATCATATCAAAATTTCTCGTCAACGATGTATACATCCTAACTCCCATACTTTCATTCACTAGGCGTGACTGGTTAATCAATGGTACGTTAGACTCTAAAGTCTCCATACGAACCTTCCAAGTATCTTTCAGTTGGTCAATGGTCACCAAATTTCCTTCGTGTGGGAACACAAGGACTCATAAAAAAGACGATCGAATAACGCACATTGTGTAGGTCCAACTTCTCCCCATAAGTAAATTATAGTTCAGCGGGGCATCCACAACTTCAATTTTTACATGGACTGTTGTTGGAGGAGCTATTTGGCTTAGCTGACTAGAATCATTAGTCGACTAATTGTATATTAGGTCGAACTCATAGGTTGTGTTGGTTGGTTGAACTGACAGGTAGTTGCTATAACTATTTTGTAAATGTATACATAGGTTCTTGAGCCAGATAAATACTTGGTTCAATTTATTGTATAAACCCACATTTGTATTGAGTAATATCATATGTTATTCTATCTGTTGGATAATAACTCCCGAATTCATCTTATTCCTTGGGAAATTCCTTTATTTATACAATTCATATGTCGGTTGTGATTCAACTTCCAACCAACCTATTCATATTCCTACATGACTTCACATTTAGAATATATTTACAATATTTACATATTGTATAATCCCGACGGATTATATTCCAACAATCCCCCCCTTAATCCGAAGGGGTGTTAATAAGTCTAAGCATGTTTCTAAATCTTTCAAAATTTTCTCGTCCAAGCGCTTTGGTGAAGATCTGCAACTTGATCATTTGTGGAACAATGTCGAAGATGGACTGTCTTGGCCTCTACATGATGTCGAATCAAATGATACTTTGTGTTGATGTGTTTGGTTCGATCATGGAATCTGGGATTCTTAGCCAGCTTGATTGCAGAAGTATTGTCGATCAATAATGGAGTGGAGTTCTCTTGTTTTTATTGCAAATCTTCAAGTATCTTCCTGAGCCATACTATTTCTTTCATTGCTTCAGCTGCAACCACATATTCTGCTTCTGTTGTTGAATCTACCGGAATTGACTGTTTGCGTGATCTCCATGAGACAACTGCTGATCCAAGACTGATAGTGTATCCAGAAGTTGATACTCATGTCTCCTTATCTCCATCAAAATCTGAGTCTGAGTACCCAATAAGTTTGAAGTCATCCACCTTAGAGTACTTGAGTCCAATGTCTTAAGTCCCCTTCAAGTATATTAGAACTCTTTTTGCAGCTGACCAGTGTCCTTCACAATGTTTATGCATGAACCTTGAAAGTATGCCAACAACATAAGAAATATCTAGTCTAGTTGTTGTAAGGTATATAAGTCTTCCTACAAGTTGTCGATACTTGGTCGCATCCTCAAATTCTTTTCCTTCGCTTGATGTGAGCTTCATTTTCTGTTCCATTGGAGTAGAGATAGGGTTGCATTCTGTCATGCAAAATTTGTCTAGTAGTTCTCCAACATATTTTTTCTGAGATAGGAATATGTACTTAGGATGTTGAGTGACTTCAGTTCCTATGTAATAGTGGAGACGTCCCATATCTGTCATTTCAAAGATCTTTTTCAAATCTTTCTTTATAGATGCTATATAGCTCTCATTGTTCCCTGTCATCAAAAGATCATCTACGTACACCACAAGATACACAACAGATCTTCCAACTTTCTTTATATATAGTGTTGCATCATCAAGATCAAAATGTTTGAAATTTAACTTCAAAAGATGCTCGGTTAATTTTTCATACCATGCATGAG
>LPNX010910414.1:236864-289045 GCA_001517045.1 Pseudotsuga menziesii | reverse complement strand
TCACAATCAAATGATACATCCATGTCATCACCTGAATTATCTGCTTCTCCTCCATCTTCATGTCTTTTTTAACTTCTCGTTCCTGTCTTTCCAACTTCATCTAGATGGACACTTTCAAGTGTATTGGTGGCCCATTTAGGAATCTTCCGTGATGGTCCTGGTTGATCAGCTGGTGGTGCTTCATTTCCTTCAAGGTTGAGTCTTCCAAGTCTCTCAATCACATCATCCAGTTGGATCTCTTGTTCAGGTGAAGTAGCAGGAACTTCTTCATGCGAGGGATTTGGTGCTTCATATGGAAATTCCAAAGGTTGATCCATAATAGGAATCCCCCCTTCAAGGTTTGGAATTTCATATTCATTTTCAGAATATTTCTTTGGATGAGGATAATTTTCCAAACGATCAAGCTGTCTCTCAATGGACTAGTCATTTTTATTAGTCTCAAGAAAAATGACATCTCTGGAAATAACAAACTTCTTGTTTACCTCATCATATAGACGGTATGCCTTGGAGTTTTCTTTGTACCCCGAGAAAATGCATTTTCTGCTTCGAGCACCAAGCTTGTTTCTTTGCTCCTTTGGAATCAAGGCATAACAGGTGGAACCAAAAACTCTGAGATGCCTGACTGAAGGGAGATGGCCAAACCACATTTCATGTGGAGTCTTGTTATCAGGAGCATTTGAGGGACTTCTGTTTCTCAAATAGCCTGCACATTTCACTGCATCAACCCAAAACATTAGTTTTTCATTCTTAAAAAACATCATTGAGCGAAACATATTCATTATGGTTCTGTTCATTCTTTCTGCTACACCATTTTGTTGAGGATTGTAGGGAACTATAGTCTGATGTGCAATTCCATGTTGCCGAAGATAATCTTCAAAAGCATTTGAAGTGTATTCTTTCCCATTGTCAGTACAAAGTGTACCAATTTTAGATTGTGCTTGTTTTTCTATCAATGCATGAAAGTCCTTTAATGTTTGAAATGCTTCTGATTTTGTCTTTAATGTGTAAATCCAACACATTCTTGAGTAGTCATCAACAAAGGTCATAAAATACTTATTCCCATTGGCAGAAGGAGTTGGAATTGGGCCACATAAATCAGAATGCACTAATTCTAATTTCCTACTTGCTCTGAAATTAGATTCATGGAATGGCAGCTTACTGTGTTTCCCTAATATACATGCATCACATTTGCTCTTCTCTTTGGGAATGGTGGGAAAACCAAATACACCATTCTTTCTCAACAAATGAAGACTTTTATAATTCAAATGACCAAATCTTGCATGCCACAATAAACTTGATGAAAAATTACCTTCTCCATGCTGAGAGAGGTAGGCATAGTTCTAAACCCTTGCAGATGAACCCTTTAGCTTCAGCAGCTTCCCATCTTTGTATCTAGTCATGATGAATTGGTTGTCAGAGGAATTTTTGTTTCTATGATTCCATCAAACATGTGGATGGAATGGCCTTGCTGTCGAATCTGCACCAAGGACAGTAGGCTTCTCTGCAACTCTGGAAGATAAAGAACATTCTTCAACAAGAAATTAGGGAATCCAGGCATCTTCAGCCAAATGGTGCCCATTCCCTTTGGTTTAAGACTTGACTTATCTGCAAAGTAAACTATGCCATTTATTGTTTCATTAAGTTCTTCAAAACAATATTTTCTAAAAGTCATGTGTGATGTTGCACCAGTATCAAGTAGCCAACAATCTGTGTAAGATGAAAGTGAAGTCATTTCATTAATACCAAGATTACAATGTGCAACACTACAATGAGCAGAATCTGAATATTTACTAGCATCTTGGTTCTTATTGTCATCTTTCTTTTGGTTATGTCTATCTTTGATGGAGTCCCACGAAGCCCAACACTGATCTGCTGTGTGTCCAATCTTTCCACAATGCTTGCACTTCAAATCTGATCTTTTGCTGGAGTTGTTTCTGCCTCCTCTACCTCTGAAGTTTCTTCTTCCTCTGCCTCTCTCTTTGCCAGAGAGAGTGGCACCAACTACAGATGCTATAGATTGCATCTTCTGTGATGAATCTACAACTTACAGAATACTTGGAAAAAGATATGGGATGCAGGTTTAGATTCCTGCTCCTTTACAAATTACAATATGGATTCTGCAGTTTATTACACAATTTTGCAACTAAAACAATAAGAGAAAAGAAGAAAGAATAAAAGGTGCAGGTCTAAGTCTCTACCACCTTCCTCAAGCTTTACAACAATGCCAATGATAATCAGTCTTGAAAGCGGTCACAGCAAAGACCAACAATCTTCTCCTATACTGGTCACAGTTTCGAGCTCAAAGCACAGCTTTAAATCGAAAGGAGAAAATACAATACTTCCATGTTATAACATTCATAGTAGCACTTCATAGAATATAAAACTCTTCATGCAACAGTCATGGTTCCAATATAGCAATCACGAGGCTCTTCACTCAATGATAGACTTCACGCAAAAATCTAGGGTTTATGAATCAATTGCAACATATAATATTAATCGCTTTTACCTCCATGCAAATGTATGAGTCACTCATCAACATTTGCAAATTCTTCCACTACTTTAAATCAGGTTTATAATAGACACAGGCTCATCAAATACACAACATAACATTCTCGGGCTCATACAGCAGCCATATCATACATATGAACAATATTTACAACCACACTCCATGCATAGGAATTAGGTCAAAAAATTAGGGTTTATGCAGTCTCCAACGGTCACAAGTAATACAACACCAAAGGTTTACCTCCACGCTGTATTCTGAAGGTGTGAATCTTCACTAGCAGTATTCAGTCACTGGACTTCAAGGAAATCGCAAGAGCAATACTGTTCCATTCTTCAAGCAAATGAAAAGGCGTGATCCTTCATCCTTCTATCATCATTCTTCAACAAATTTGCAACAACATGATTCCTCACAGCTTCAGTCTGAGATATCCTCTTGGCTTATCGCAACACTCATCCTTCCATAGCAGATGTCAAAACATGAAATCACATTTCACGACTTCACATAGAGGCAAGGGAAAAAGTGTTGACGGGATAGGAGTATTGTACGACCATCTCAATGCAGGCTTGAAGAATATCTCTGAAAGGAGTGGGAACACGATGGACTATGGGAAATAAAAGCAGTAGCAAAGTGGGAGCACAATATTTTCACGCAATTTATACAATACCTCTTTCCCAACAATCTTCTTATCGATCTTCAACGAGTTTGCAGGAAAATAATGTCTCTAAACTCATCATGGCTCTAGTCTTCAACACACATGCAGCAGGAAGGCGTCTTCAATCTCTACTGGTTGCATCAATCTTCTCTCACATAGTGTGTGGTCACATTCACAGGTTTAGAAAACATAATAGTAATTCGCAAGACCGAGAATCACATCCACTTCAGAAGGATGAATTATTTCTTCAACTCATTAAATACATAGCAGTCACAGTGATCATAGCTCATACAAAAATTGGGTCATACAGCAGCCGCATCATTCATCATTCATATATTTTCAGAAGTTACTCTCAAGCTCCACTCACAAAATTCGGGCAAACTTAGGTTTTCTAACGCTCACATTCATCATAGTAAAAATATGTAAATTTTACCTTCACGTAGTTTGGGAATGGCGCGAATCTTCAGCTATACGTTCTCCACCAGCAGTCTCCAGTTATCATTCTTCAAAGAACTCGCAGAATCAAAACTCATCATGGCTTCAATATCAATCTCGTACAACATCAAAAGAATGATATTTTCATCATAACATTCATTCTCCAAGCAACAATACATTGACGGTCTCAAATCGCAACAGTCTTCTCATTCCTTAACGTAGGTGTGGAGGAGCATAACGCATACAATGAATGCGCACAGGCTAGCAAAGAGAATGCATGCGACTGGCAGATGATGAGGCAGAATTTATTTTGAGTGCATGCAGCAGAACTGGAGGAGAAACGTTCAATTCTGATCAGAGGGAAGACACATTAATGGGCCAGCAGTCTGGCAATGCACTGGCAAGCATACAGGCTGCCAGGACTGAAACTTAATAGCAGGAGTTATGGCAGGTGGTGCTATGATACCACTGTTGGATAATAACTCCCGAATTCATCTTATTCCTTAGGAAATGCCTTTATTTATACAATTCATATGTCAGTTGTGATTCAACTTCCAACCAACCTATTCATATTCCTACATGACTATTCACATTCAGAATATATTTACAATATTTACATATTGTATAATCCCGACGGATTATATTCCAACACTATCTACCATTCTTGTCTCTTGCATTTGTTATGTTTATTTGATTTTTTATGTGTATTACTGGTAACCTTGCAATATGATTGATTACAACATTGGTTATATTTCTGGTGATACATATATGGATGAAATGACAATGACTAGATGATTTTAGAGAAAGAGATTAAGAATCGGTGGGAACGTAAAATTGCAAATTATTTGCAGAATTACTCCAGAAGAAGAAGAATGACTATTGAAAAAGCAAAGGAGAATTTCTTCTCCAAAATAAACTTAACAATCATCAATACTAACTCAATCAATAAACTTAACAATCATCAATACTGAAACAAACATCTCATCAAACATCTCAGCAATCACCAGTACAACAATACTAAACCAATCATCTCAACAAACATCTCAACAATCATCAGTATAACAATACTGTAACAATCGTCTCAACAAACATCTCAGCAATCATCAGTATAACAATATTGCAACAATCATCTCAACAATAATCAAAACATCTTGGCAAACATCTCAGCAATAATCAATATAATAGTATTGAAGCAATCATCTCAACAATCAACAGTGCAACAATACTAAGGATACATGTTTCCCTTCAACATCTCGGAGCAGCATCAAGGTGAGTTCTCTGGTAGATCCATCTTGGCATTTTTTCTAACTTACTAACTCTTTAAATCCAAACAAGCCTAGTTAGATACATGGATCTCCCTAGGGACCAAACAAGCCTTGTTTGGCTTACTAACCCTTTCAGGCCAAACAAGCCTAGCGAGACATACTAATCCCCTTAGGATCAACATGCCTCGTCTGACTTACTAACCCTTTCAAGCCAAACAAGCCTACCCAGACTTAACCTCCTCTAGATTGAGCTTCTCACCACTGCATCCATCATCCATCTAATTTCACTCCCTCTTACAAGAGAGGTCCTTTTGGACTACACCAAGATTGTCTTGAAAGTATTCAAACTTTAAACAAGCATGAGTCTTAGTCGATACATCTGCTACTTGTACCTCTGTAGAAACATACTTGAACTTTATAGATCCCTTCTGAACCATATCTAGGATGAAATGATATCTAATTTCAATGTGATTTTACTTATAATGAAACACAATATTTTCCGTCATCTTAATACAACTCTGATTATCACTGAGGATATATTTATCATATATCTCTACATGAAATAGTCATGCTAACATATTTTGAAGCAATAATTATTTGCTACATGTTGAACATGTTTCAATGTATCCAACCTCTATCGTACTAAGTGCAATATTGGTATGCTTTATACTGAACCAAGAGATCATTCCTGATCCCAGACTAAAACAACATCCTGAGGTGCTTTTTCTATCCTTGGCACTTCCTCCCCAATTTGAACCTACATATCCTTATAATTGTATCTCACCACTACATGCATACTTGATCCCATAGTCTAAAGTTCCCTTTAGATACCTCATCACATTTTTTCCCCAATAAGGTGAATGTGTTTAGGATTCACCATATACTAACTTAAGGTCTTTACTGCAAAACATATATCTAGTCTTGTATTGGTTAAGTACATCAGAGAACCAATAATTTGTCTATATAAGGTGACATAAATTTCTTTCGAAGTATGTTCTTTTAATAGCTTCAAACCTATTTTCATCGAAGTAGTCATAGCTTTACAATATAACATTCTAAATATTTAAAATATTTATACCATATATTTTCCTTTGTTTAGGAAAATCTTGTCTAGATATTTCCCTACTTCAAGACCTAGAAAGTAATGCATCATTCCCGGGTCTTTGATTTCAAACTCTATAGCAATATTCTTCTTACAATCGATGATAGGATTATATTCTCCTGTCAAGAACAGATCATCTACATACAGTAATAAAATCATAATCCCATCATCCTCAATCTTATAGTAGATGTTTGAGTCTGCTTTATTTTTAGTAAATCCTAAGCTTATAAGAAAACCATTGATCCTACCATACCATGCTCCGGGTGCTTGCTTTAGCCCATACAATTCCTTCTTTAGTCTACATACATGATTTTTCTGATCATTAGTCTTGAACCATTGTGTTTGTTTTATATATACCTCTTCTTCAATCAAGCCATTTAGAAACGTTGTCTTCACATCCTTTTGATGTAGCTTCCACTTCATATTGGACGCCAAGGAAAGGATGGTTCTGATTGAGGTGTATCTAGCTACTGGTGCAAAGGTATCCTCATAATTGATTCCCTCTTTCTGAGAGAATCCTCGAGCTACAAATCTTTCCTTGTAATTTTTTATACTTACTTCTGTTGGGTGTTCAGTTTTGAAGATCCATTTCAAGGATACCATGACTTGTCTTTTGATCTTGGTACTAGTTCCCACACATCATTCTTTATAATGGATTGGTATTCCTCAACCATTGTATCATCCCACTCCTTCTATTTTATTACTTCTTCAAAAAATGTTGGTTCTTTAGTAACTAGATCATACATCAAAGCCATATAACTAGGGTATGGCTTTGGCTTCTTTCTTTCTCGGATGTCTCCTTCTGGAGTACCATGTCTTTTTGCTTCTTCGATTACTTCGCAATCCCATGCATGTTTTCTCTTTCAATAAATCAATTCATTGTGTAATTATTTAGGTAAGTGAGGTTTTGTCATATCATGATCCTTAGACATCTAGAATTCTTCTTTGTTTCTAACTGGTTTAGTACTTTCAACAACTTTAGCAGTTTCATGTTCCTCTTCATCTTACATATCTTTCTTTGACTTTCTGAAGGTTCTATCTTAGTCAAAAGTGACATTTCTACTAAGTTCAATTTGAAGGTATCCTGGTATATAGATCCGAAAATAATTTGATTGTTCACTATACCCTATGAACAATTCCTTCTTTTATAAAGGATATAACTTTGTCCTTTTCTCCTTGGGAATGTGAATGTATACAGGAAAACCAAATATCTTTAGGTGACTTGCCACTGGATTTTCTCCAGAAAACATTTCTTCTGGATTTTTATTCCCAAGGGAACTGTGGGAAATTATATTATGTACATTTACTATTATTCTTGATGCTTCTACCCATAGGTACATCGGAAGATCTTGATCATGTAGCATAGATTTCACATCTTTCATGCTATATCTATTATTTCTTTCCACGACACCATTTTGTTCT
Organism: Pseudotsuga menziesii; assembly: GCA_001517045.1. Lineage (NCBI taxonomy): Eukaryota > Viridiplantae > Streptophyta > Pinopsida > Pinales > Pinaceae > Pseudotsuga > Pseudotsuga menziesii. The sequence goes on along the minus strand of LPNX010910414.1, from coordinate 281,663 downwards.
ATATTATAGGGAATGGTGAGCTCCCTCTTAATCCAAGCTTCCTTGCAGCAATCATTGAATTCATTTGATGTGAACTCTCCTCGATTATCTGACCTCAAAATATTTATTTTCTTCTCAGAGAGATTTTCCACTAGGTCCCTAAATTCCTTGAACCTTTCAAACACTTCATCCTTATTTTTCAAGAAGTATATCCAAGTCTTGAGGGAGTAGTCATCAATAAAAGAGGCATAGTATACATAACCATTTTGTTAGAATATAATCCGTTAGGGATTATAATATTGTAAATAAATAAATAGGAATAGTTGGAAGCCGAAAAGGCTGGACGGAAGGTGAAATAAACCGTCACATGAATGTATAAATGAATGCTTAGCCATGAATATATTAATGAATTGGGAGTTATTACCAACAAGTGGTATCAGAGCATAACTCCTGCCTGTTTTCTTGTCAGTCTTGGCAGTCTGGGTGCCAGACCTACATTCTTCCCTTCGTCCATTTGTTTCAGAGCTGCTGCTCATTGCCCACTGCTCTCTACTCGTCCTTCCTGCCATATGCGTTATATTCTTGATGTAAGAATTGTATTCAGCGACTCACTGGAGACTGCAAGTTTATGAAGAGACCACTGCATGCTGCGTATTGATTTGGAGATTGTGGTAGTTTATGCGCCCTCCTGGCTGCATAAACCCTCCTGGCTGCGTGTTGATGTGTTTGCATTGGTCCACATATGTCTGAGTGAATAATATATAATATCCCGTTTGCTTTACTATCACTTTTTGGATAAGGATTCTTATTATTCTTCCCTTTTCAACATCCTTTTCACACTCCTTCATGTTCTATTTGAATTTTTGGTAAACCAGTCACAACCTTGCTTACAATTGGTATATCTTTATAGTGAACATGAGAAATCCTAATGTGTCATAACTCACATTGGGTTTATGGTACTGGTTGCTAATGTTGGATCTGTATGTCCCTTCAATTTTTAGAGTACTTCTTCAACTCCAATATCTACTGCATCATCTATGGTTTTACCTTTTGTCCACATGAGAAATTTTCCATCCACAAAAAAAACTTTGAATCCTTTCTTGTCTAAGGCTTAAATGGAAAGAAGATTGTTCTTAAGTCCTAGGATATACAAGACATCTTTCATTGTCACAGGCTTTCCAGAATCCAATTTATAGGATGCTTCTCCTATTCATTTAATGGGGTATTGGGAATCATCTCCAAGCATTACTTTGTGTGGATATTCCTTTTGTTCAAGACATGAGAGTGATTCCTTGTAACTAGCCATGTGCTTGGATGCACCACTATCAACTATCCAAGTGTAATTTCCTGGTGAGACTGATTCTGTTAGAGCATAAATTAAAACATATTATTCACTGGAGTCTTCATCCTTATTTTCTTCTTCTTCAACTTCTTGATCACTATCTTTAGCATCATGGGCCTAAAACCTTCTCATATTTTTTATTATTTCTGCTTTCATGGGACAATTGATGGTAATGTGTCCCAACTTGCGGCAAGTGAAGCATTCAAAATTTGAGAAGTCTCTCTTGGGTCTTTTAAACCCTTGAGTCTTAGGAGGATGGTCATGACTCTTGTTTTTTCCTTTGGAGCAGGATGTCAAGGCTTGATCCTCATTGTCACTTATATTTTCTTCTCTAGTTTCTATCCTTTCTTCCTCTTCAAAACATTATTCCCATAAATTTCAAAACTCAGTTAGTTTCCTTGAACATATTCCTCGGATAAAGGCTTCCCAATCTCTTGGAAGACCATTTAAGGTTGTCATCACAATATCTACTTCTTCAACCATATCATCAATGGATTCTAGTTAATTCTTCATTTGAGCTAATCTTGAAAAGTAAGATTGCATGGTCTTTAACTTTTGAGCTGTTACACTTTTCAGTTGATTCCTCAGGGTCATTTTCCTATTAATTTTTCTTCCTTCAAATAGACCTGATAGAGAATCAAACATTTCTTTTGGAGTCTCTCTTGAGCATACTTGAGGAATCAAGTTATCTTTGATGGATTCATCTATGATTCTTTTAGCTATGATAATATCCTTCTTATCCTTGGACTTATATTCAGCTTCTTCTAGTTCTTTCACTTCCTCTTTCACAAATTTATCTAGATCATTCTCTTGTAGGATGAGCATGATCATATACTTCCATGCTCTGAAGTTTTCAACACCTTCAATCTTTTCATCTATCTTGGTATTCTTTGTCATCTTTAGAATAATGATAAGTTCAAATGGAATAAAGAGGAATAGTACTTACTTGAAGAAAAAAATCCTGACTAACCTCCTTCTAGATGACCTAGGGTTTGATGCAAAAACCCTAATTTTTTTGGTTGGGATCATAGGTAAAGGTGAATGGTGGAAAATATGTGCCTCCCTAGGGAGAGTTATACTATATCTTCCCTTTTCTGATATTGATGATGAAACCTCAGGAAAGCTCAAGCCCTAGTTTGTCTCGACACTAGTAACTGGTCCAAAATTGAAAATTATTGGAATCCAATTCCGTCTCCACATAAAGATGTGCTCTTTAGGGTTGGGTTAAGAGAGCCCTATTTTCTAGTTGATTTGTCGAGGTATTTATTTGGAGTAACAAAAACCTAACCATGCAGTGCTTCCTTTTAGGGTGTCTCTGAAACCATGTTGAATTTTATTAATTTGATTATAGGATATCTTAAAACAAATAGTTAATAGTAGATCACTGAAAGAACAAAAATAACAAAAACACAAGAACATAAGAACACAAATATTTTCCTCAGGGAAACCACAAGGGGGAAAATCCTGCAAAACTTCCTCAGTATAGAACTAAACTAGAGCAGTGTAAAACCAAGACAACTGCTTCTCTCTTCTTTATGGAGCAATAATCTATCTCTCTCTTACAAAACATCCTGAGTGAGTGAGTACAAATGAAGGGGATAGCCTCCCTATTTATATTCTTTAGTTGTCTTGACCTCTTACCTAATAGGGCTGACTTCTCTAACTGACTCGACCAACTTATCCAACTATACACCAAAAATAACATTTATTATATTGACACTTGGGTACTATTGACCCGACTTACATATGGAGGTTTACATTGATTCTTTCAATGATACTAATAAGACCAAACTCATCTCACTCGGATCCTCTCCTAGTTTGCCCTCGAACTTAGGTATGTCTAAGGGAAGCTTAGTAGGGACAGCCGACCAAGTCGGGTCATGAGCTATAGGATCGTTCGCCAATCTCAAAAAGTCAGGAAGATTCAACGTCATGAGGAAAGGGATCCTAGGATGATGAGGTTGATGGACCTCTCCCTGATAGTTTTGATTCACATAGGTCTGATTACCACCATGGCCTTGGTCATAGTGCCATCCTCCCGTTTGACCCGTATAGGGTGGCATGGAAGCACCATAGTGTGGTGGACCTTGACTATTAGGAGATACAAAGCCATAATTTGGAGAGTAAGCAGGTTGTTGATACCCACCTCCATAAGGTGAAGAAATTTGTCAATACCACATCCCATAATATGGTCCATAAGTCATCGCATGAGATGTCGCATGAGGCACTTCGTAAGTAGGAACATATGCTCCGGAAGTAGGAATATACATTCCGAAAGTAGGAATGTGACCTCTAGAAGTATGAGCATAACCTCCCTAAACAATGGGCAGTACATGAAGCTGAGACACAACCGGTCTAGTAACCGCAGTACGGACATAACTCATAGCAATGTCTCGGCCGAAAGAACCACGTGAATGAGGTGGAGGGTGAACATTTGAAGAACTAGGGATAGAGGACAGAGGGATCTGTGTAATTATGTATGTACTATTCCCTATAGTCACTCGTCTTGGATCTAGTATCCTAATAGGATCACTAACCCTAGACTTAGGAGGAATATGTGATGTAAATTCCACCACCGGGATGGAAGGTGCAATGTGAATAGTGCTCCCAAACCTCTCCACATGGTAAGGAATGAGAGTGCCCCCAGGCATAGTGTTAGGCTCGAACTCAGATTCGACATGAAATGCCAAATCATGTGTGGGAAAAACAAACATACCATAACTACCATAACTAGTGCTCGCGGGTTCAAAATGAGTCTCAGCATCCTCCGACATTCCATACTGATAATGCGTCAGTGGGGAATCAAACCTAGAGTGAGTAGGTCTATCATGAAAGGTTCCTATCTCAAAAATCACAGGCCTTAACTCAGCCAAGTCGAGTGAAGGATCGTAGGTAGGAGTAAACTCCCCATATTCCACTTGAATGGGAGAAGGTGGTTTAGGAATATCTTCTATATGGTCTCCCATGGTGTGTGAATCAATGTGCGAAGTAGTCCGCCTGGACTATCTATGTCTCTTTCTCAAAGGAGGAGGAGATGTAGAAGGTGGAAGTCCTACTAAATGATGAGAACGGTGAGGAGCCACACCCAAATCCACAATGACTCAAAAAAAATAGAAAATACTCTCTATTTATGCAAACCCTAGAAAATCTATTATGCACAGAGCAATCACTAATAAAATATAAAGCCAAATGAAAGCAATCAAAGGTAGGATAAGTGATCTCCCGAATGAAGTAGGTATGTCTCTCCTATGAGAGGCTTGAGACTCCCATACACAACAAGCGGAGGTACGTAACCAATGATTGTGGCCCTCAACTTCAATGCGTAAAGCGACTGTGTTGTCTAACCCCAACCTAGCCAGGACACCCGCAGAATAACCCCTGCAAAGTAAGCCCTCGATATCCTAGGTAAGGCCACTAAGGTCACCTCAATATAATCAATGCTAAGGCGGATAGTCACAGGCGAGATTAACCGTATGGACAGGGTAGCAAAGCTTGAAACTCTTGAAAGAGCCCTCAAATATGAATACAATCTTGGAAATATCTCCGGTGCTACTCAGTTATGACTAGGGGTCATCCCAATCAATAACTGCTCACACTGCCTCGTGCTTAACTCCCTCTTGAGAGGAGGATCCTGAGAAACACTGGTTATATGAAGGATTTCACACACTCACCTAGACAGACACATACATGTTGTTGTTTAGTGGTCTTGGATAATTTACTCACAATGAACTATTTGAAGAACCTAAAACCTAATTTTGTTGGTGCACCCTATAAAAGAAAAGAGTGTAGTTCGTTTTAATTAAGTGTTGATTTTAATTGGCTTTATTACTCAAAAGAGGGATATGGTCATGAAACTAATGGTGTTATGACACAACATGAAGTAAAATGCACACCTAACAATCAATGTAAATGCATTATGTCCATGAAAATAGGGTATGCTACTACGTGAAATGCACAATTTTTCTTCAAATGATGAATGCAATATTTCCTATATGAAATCCTGACTAATACTCCAAAGAAAATCTAGTGCAAGTACTATGCAAAATGCAAAATGCAATGCATGATGATAAGCAAATATTTTTGGATTTTTTGAAATAAAATGAGATAACAAAAAGCAAAATAATGATTCTACAATCCCTAGACTCTGCAAGCACACTCAAATAGCACTCCACCAAAGCACTTAGGTAAAAAAAATCTAATGCACTAATCCCAAACAAAAAATAAAAAATCCCATGACAAGAACCTTCTTAAAAAAAATAACCCTAAAAAAAATGTTTCTGGTCAGAAACAGAGGTATAAACAGACTCAGGCAGTGTCAAAGGAGATGTAGCAATCATCAAACTTCACCTAGCACCCATTTAACATCCACTAAAAGGAAAAACTAAGGGCATACATGACTGTTCACAGTAAACCCACATGTATACATGGAAATCGCAGAGAAACCTGCGTGTATATGCGACTGTGAGTTAAAAACTTGTGTACATGAAGAAATATGCATAAAAATCAAGGCAAATAGACAAGCTGAGACAAAATTCACACCAATAAGACACTACCAGGAAAACATGCCCCCAAACCCGACACAGAAACAAGAGAGAAAGAGCAATTCAAAGTCATTGAATGCCGATAGAAAAACCCCCAAAGGACAACTACTAGGAACTCCCCAGCTGAGTCACCAATTCTGTTACAGAGAGAAATTCCTATGGCTTGGGGTAGCACAACAGACAGCTTGACTCCAGAAATCAATCCTTTCCAATATGCAATAGAAAGTAAATGTCTAACACTAAAGGATCAGACCTCGTACCTTATTCTGGATGGTTGAAGTAGATCCCCATTGAGCTTTCCAACTTTAGCTTGAATTGATAAATTACTTCCTCAACAACAAGTAAACAATACAAACATACTATATATCATGGTGTTAGACCTATTCTAGCATATATAATCAACAATTTATAAGCATTTGAAATCATCCCATGGATAAAATATTCATTCAAACAAACATTATTGGACAGGAAAATATATTTCTATTAATATAAATCAGAGATTACAATAGATACAACCTCTGTTGGCATGTCTACGAATCGAATAAACTGAATCCCCCACTTGGGCCTCCACCACCTCAATCCTCCATCTCTCGATAGCAAGATCACAAGCAAAAGGCAAGCTTGGGAAGAACACAAAAGTGCTCCAAGGGACAAAGGGATGCAGACTCAAGCATAAGTTCCGGAAACAATGGACTATAGTTTCTTTGCTCTAAATTCTCTCATATGCCTTCAATGTACCATATAGTTCCTTATATATCTTTTCAAAGGGGCAATGAAAGGTTGAATCCGAGCGATCTCAAGGCATAGGGAAGGCCAGAAGTCAAGTGAGTCGGATCCATGTCACAGAAAACTCCAAAAGGATTTGGATTTTGTACACATCTCGATGTACGCGGTTTTAGGGGTCAAACCCGTGTATATACGTGATTAAGGGTTTAAAAGTCGCGTGGATCATTTTTCACATGTTTTTAGGGATGTTGAAGGAAACATCAAAGGACAAAAAATGGTCCACGAGGTCTAAGGAGTCTGCAAAGGGATAGGGGAAAGCCATACAAAGTTTGATTCACCTGAAGTGGTAAAATAAGCTATAACACCAATACATCTGGAATATATTCTGAAGTTATAATACTTTAACAAAGCTTAATCCAATGCACAACAACAACAAGAGCTGTAGAATTTGATAAAATGAATATGAGGAGAAGCTGAGGAAAATCAAAGAACAAAATTATCTTCTTAAGAAACAACTTGAATAACAACAAGGGGTAAATGATGAGCATTATCATAAGATTACCACCCTTGAGGAGCAGTTGAAAGATTTTAAGTTTATATCTATTACTTCCTCATTCTACAAATTCATAGATGAATAATTTAAATAGTTGTCCTACAAAATTCATGATGATCTATATGAATGAATGGCAAGTCTCTTTGAAGGACTCAATGAAATTAAAGAGATATAAAATACCTTTGAGTGCCATTATGACCTCCTCCATGATCACAATCGGAGGAGGAATCAAGTAACTAGGGCTTATGATACCTTGGCGAACTACCAAAAGTATATCAAGGAAATACCTGAGGATTTTTCAGTTTTGGACAAGAATAAGCTCAAGAGGATCCATGTTTGAATTGAGACGTGGGAATTTTTTTATGACTTGGTAGTGTCCATCATTAGAGATGGACAAGTAGTCTCCAAAAAGAGGTGGTTTTCTTCTAAAACTATACTAGGTTTTCTGGACCTTCCATTACTGGATCCAATTGATGAAGCCATGTAAGCTAAATATAGAGAATATCAAGAATGACTTTTCCAGAGCTAAGGAATAAATCTAGGAATTCAGTCATTTTCAGCTGGACAAGATCAAGAAATGGATCAAGGCACTTCTCACATCATAGATGAGGATTGACCTTTTCCTCCGAGAATGGGGAAAGGTTAAGAAGAGAGAGATCATATCTCTAATTTTCAAAGCTGAACTACACTTAGAACATGCCTAATATCATGATGTACATTATTTGTTGAATGTATTTTCCAAGTGGAAGTCTTCCCATGGAAAATCCTAAATTTTGTTAGATTTTTATCATTTAGTCAATATGATCTTAGGACCCGATCTGAGAGAATAACATGCACAACAATAATCACAAGAGACAAGATACACAAATATTTTTCCTTGGGGAAACCATAAAGGAGAAAAACCACAAATTTCTCAGAGATAGAATGAGCACCAATGGAAAAAGTAAAACCCAAATATAGAAAGATGATCTCCGACAGCTGTTCTCTCTCTCACTTGTGCAATATTCTCTTCTCTCACTCATGCACTATAGTTGAGTGAGTGTGTGTTACAAATAGAGAGGATCACTCTCTATTTATACTAGTTTTTGACTTGATAATTACTTACCAAGGTCGACTTCACTAGGAGAGTCTAATACCCTAGTGCCCCTCAACTGTGGGGACTTTTCTCCCCAATCAACAAAGGAGGGTTAACCTCTATGAATTTACATGACTTGATTACATTAATGATTCTCCCGAAAGGAATATTGGGGTACAATGAAATACAATGCATAAGGTATGCAAGTGAATACATTCTGAAGTTACAAAGACATCAACACTCCCTCTTGACTAGGAAGGTATTCTCTTGAAATAGTTCATCGGCACAATTCTTCATCACAGGATCATCATCAAAGATGCATCATCATCATCACTGGATCATCCTCACTGGATAATCATAAAATATAGATCATCATCATATTGGATCATCATCATCATCACTCCTCCCGCTATCTCGAGAAAATGGTGCTATCTCTCAATTCTACTCATCATAGGAAGTTCTACAGAGCCAACCCTTTTTCATGCTAGTTGTAAGACTAGCCTCCATGTAGGTCTTCTTCTACAACTATTATATCATCAGCATAGTAGGACACACCTACTACCATCTAAAAAAGGTTCTATAACTTATATCCATCGGCATGGTAGGACACACCTACCACCATCCGGGAAAGGCTCCAACACTTACATACACCAGCATGATAGGAAAGACCTACTACCATGTGGGAAAGGCTCTAGAAATTACATCCACTGGAATGGTAGGACACACCTATACCATCCAGGGAAAGGCCCCAACACTTACATCCATTGGCATGGTAGGAAAAACCTACTACCATCCAGGGAAAGGCTGTGCACTTACATCTGCTAGCATGGTAGGACACACCAACTACCATCTAGGGAAAGGATTTGTACTTACATCCATCAGCATGGTAGGACAAACCTACTACCATCCAGGGAAAGGCTCAGCACTTACATCTAACGACATCAGAGGACACACCTACTACCATATGGGGAAAGGATCAACACTTACATCTGACCATAGGAGGTACAAATCCTACCACCATGTCAGAAAGGCACAACACTTATATCTGACCATGGGAGGAACCGATCCTACCATCATGTCTGAAAGCCACAACACTTACATCTGACCATGTGAGGAACAAATCCTACCAACATGTCAGAAAGGCACAACACTTACATCTGACCATGGTAGGCCCAACCTTCCACCATGTCAGAAAGGATCTGCACTTACATCTAACCATGGGAGGCCCATCCTGCCACCATGTCAGAAAGTATCAACACTTATATCCGACCATGGGAGGCCTATCCTACCACCATGAAGGAAAGGCTCTTGGACTCATCACTTCCCCTTGGAAGGAACCTCGATCTAAATAACACCAAGCTTCTTCACTATGGCCATTTATAGCATAGAATCACAGCAGGGATGATTATGTCCAAGGATAACCTGCGAGCTTCGCTAGGACTGATTATATTCGAGGACAACCTACAATACTGATTACATCTGAGAAACCTATGAGCTTCACCAGGATTTTATGCTTAGACAACCTATCTCATTGGCTATGCTAGAAATCATCACTCCCTCTTTTGAGAGATCTCGATCTAGATCATATATTGGAGCTTCACTGCTCCTCTCTGCATCATACAAAAATTCAAGTCAAATCAATAAAATCAAATAGTAGTTTTCAAAAGAAACATACTACCTCCCAAATAGCCGAGCAAATGGCAACATATTTTGCCTCAGATATACTCAGTTCCACATAGGACTGCTTCCTACTAAACCAAGAGATCACACTTAATCCCATACTAAAGTAGCACCCTAAAGTTCTTTTCTTATCAACGACACTACCTGCCCAATATGAATCCACATAACCCTCCAGGATAATCTTCTAATTCGCCTCATACTTGATCCCATACTCAACTATACGCTTCAGGTACCTCACTGTATGCTTTGCAACCATATGGTGAACATGTCTCAGATCCATCAGGGAACTGGTTCAATGTGTTCACAGCAAAGAAAATATCTGGTCTCATATTCATCAGGTACATCAAGGACCCAATCATCTAATGATTCATCATGACATCAACCGACTCTGATGAAGCATCACTCAATAGCTTAAGGTTCGATGCCATAGGTGTGGTCATGGCCTTATAGTCCCATTAGAGGAAATTTGGGGTCTAAAATGGGCCTTATAAGAGAACGCGCCAACAATAAGTTCTTGTGAGTTGGAATTCAAGAACCAATAGAATTCCAATAAAATGAGTCAACCATAATGGTTGAATTGACATATTTGTCATATACTTTTTTTCTTCATATTTTCGACATATCTCCCTATGTTTTTACTCAAATTTTAATCGGGAGAGGTCGTTGGATGTAGAATTTGATTCCGCATCCAACGAGCTCTCCCGATCGAAATTTGAGTAAAAAAACAGGGAGATATGTTGAAAATACAAACACAAAAAGTAGTTTTTTTCTTTTTTCCTCCAAAATTAATAAATATTATTTTATTATTTTCCTTAGGAGGCCCATTTTAGACCTCAAAATTCCTCTAATGATCATCCCGAACCTCTTCAGGATCTCTACTACATACTTCCCTTGTCCCTGGAAGATTCCATCTGCATTTTGCCACACCTCCATGCCTAGAAAGTGATGCATCATACCTAAGTCTGTCATCTCGAACTTGGAAGCAAGTATCCTTCTTGAAATTTTAATGAGTTCCTCTTTTCCTGTCAGGAACAAGTCATCAACATATAACAGTAGCATTACTGGTCTTTCACCTTCAACCTTGAAGTAAAGGTTGGAATCCTCTTTACTTTCAGTAAAGCCTAGAGCCATCAGTGAGCTTTCCATCCTGTCATGTCATGTTGAACCTTAGGGTCTTCTACAGTCACTCCCTATGAAGTGGAGCATCATTATCCCTGTTCCTTTCATACTCTATGCATTGAAATATTTTGTACTGGAGTGACAAGTAGCTTCCTCTACTACTAATATTCTATGTATCCATTTAGGGTCATTGGATACCAATATCCTCTATCTTGAACCTTTTCAGAATTTCTTCTCTCACCTATATGTGAGCTTGTCATCCTCTATAGGCTTTTATCTTCAACCTTGTAGAAAAGGTTAATATCACCAATATCCTCATTTATGTGTTATCCCATGGGTTCCTTTTGAGCTCGCACAAGGCCTTCTTTAATTTGCACACATGAGTCTACCTGTCATGTGTCTTAACTCCTAGTGCCTGAAAATGTCTCTTTGTAGTCTATGCCTTCTTTCTATGAGAAGCCTCATGCTATGAATCTTGGCTTGTATCCCACGATATTTCCATCTACTGCATGTTATATCTTGTAGATTCATATGGAAGACACTACGGACTTCCCTTCAGGTCTCGATACCACATCCTAGACATCATTCTTCTTGAACTTGTGCTCTACTTTCCTTTCTTCTTGTCTATTTCTTCATAGCGGGAAGGTTTTGCATCAATGATGTTGCTCAACAGTGTTACATATATTGTGTATGAGACCTTTTTATTTATTTGAAAGCATCATCATATTATTCTTCATCTTGGATTATTTCTTGAACTATCATCACTTGTTCTTCGGAACAAGTCTCATCCTTCTTTTATTGTAGGAAATTGTATGCGATATTTCCTACAAGTCAAATGCATTAGTTGTATGGTTAGAAACATTTCAAAAGGGATATTCATAATGGAAAATTATTATGCGTAAATATATAATCATGCAAGTATTGTATCCAATACAACATTCATCCATATCTCACAAAAACTTTCTATATGCCTTCCATCTCTACCATGACATTATTGAGATTGTGTACTAATACAATATGTCAGCAAAGAGGCTTCATTATAGATAAGTAGCAATGGAGAGTTGTATAGCACCATGGGATACTTACCCATCACATGCATATTAGTAGTATACTGTCATTAATGCAAACATTTTATCATGCATAACACATCAACTAAATATAAACAAATGCATAACAAAATAATATCATGAAAATGACAGTTGAATACTTATCTTTATTTGTTTCATGGGTAGACTCCTTCTTCAGCTTTCAGCTTCATCATCTTCTTCATTCATAACATCATCATTTCTTATTCAAATGCTAAGGTGGATAAAAGGTTCTTCAAGAATTGAATCCTTCATATTCCTCATTGCTTTAGGGATCTTCTTTGAATCGTGAGAGCTTGATCTTCAATTTCTCCCATTTTCTCTTCTCTTATTATGAGTCAAGCTTCTTCTTATGTGTGCTCTTCCCATATTCTGTTGAAGGTAATCACTTCCTTCTGGGACACATTCCTCAAATGAATGAATCTCATGATCCTGGGAGGCCATTCAATGGGGTTATAACAATATCTTATTCTTATTCGATTGCTTCGTCATAGCATCAAACACTTCCTTTTGGTGTCTTCAAGGATGATACATGAGGAATGAGATGATATTTTAATAGAATATGCAATGATTCTCTTGGCTCTAGCCTTAGCCTCATCTCCCTCTGTCTCTTATAACTTCTTACTGAAATACTGATATAAGTCAATTTCTTCAAGCATCATGGAGTTCATATACTTCTGATTTATATTCTTCCCTTCAAGTAGCTTGTTGAAGGAATCAAACATCTCTTTAGGTGTCTTTAGGGAAGACACATGTGGTATAGGGCGATCCTTGATTGAATCAGCAATAATCCTCTTCGCCTTGACCAAGTTCTTCTTGTGTAAGGCCTTAGCCTCATCTCCCTCTACAATTGGAACCTCTCCACTTATGTAGGTATCCAATTCATTTTATTCAAGAACCAGTGAGATACTATACTTCCATGCTTGGAATTTTTCATCTTCACCAATATTGTCATCAAGCTGGTGTGATTAGTCATTTTGAAATGAGAACCTCAAATGTAAATAGCAAAAGATTAGATCTTATTGATTTGAGGTGTCTGTCCTTGTTCCGGATCTAGATGATATAGGGTTTTTTAGAGAAACCCTAATTTTCAAAGATTGGAATCTTTCAGATCTTATTGGATAGAAATATGTGCCTCCTCTAGGAGATATCAGCAACATCCTCATTTTCCCAAAACTATGATCAAAACTACAAAATATCTATTGATATATTTGTAACTTTGGAATGTATTCACTTGTATATCTTATGTATTGTGCCCTAATGTTTATTCCGGGAAGTATCTATAATGTAATTGAGTCATGTCATGCCCTGATGTTCCAATTGGGAGATTCAATAATGTAAACAAGTCATGTAAATTCATTGAGGTTAACCCTCCATTGTAAGTCGGGGCAATAGTCCCCACAATTGTGTCAAGGTTAACCCTCCTTGTTGATCAGAGGGCAAAGTCCCCATAGTTGTGGGGCACTAGGGTTATTAGACTCTCCTAGAGATGTCATCCCTAGTAAGTAATTGTTAAGTGTGGAAGACATGTTGAAGTGGACATTAAGTGAAAGAAAGAATCTAAATAGAGAGTGAGCGTCTCTATTTAATATACACACACACTCACTCATTGGGGCGCATGAGTGAGAGAGAAGAAGTTTGTATCAGAGAAAGAGACAACTGCTGTCGGAGATCATCTTTATGTTTTCAGGTTTTAGTTTTATTATTGGTGCTCATTCTATCTCTGAGGAAGTTGCTAGGTTTTATCCTTTATGGTTTCCCAGAGGAAAATTCTTTGTGTCTCTTGTCTCTCGTGTTTAATGTTGTGCATGTTATTCTCTCATATAAGATCCTAAGATCATACTGCTTAAATGATAAAAATATAACATGGTATCAGAGATAACCTAAGAAGACGACATTGTGTAGCTATAGAAGCTAAGGCTTATTACTTTTTGTGTCTCTCTCCACAATCCATCAGCAAAATTATGCTAGGATGACTCTCCATTCAAGGGCGCATCTTTCTGTCGAAGCGGAATTCAATTATGGGCATTTTCAGTTTCTGGTACGAGAAATTAGGGATTTTTACAGAAGAAGAATTTTTGAATGAGCCTGGAACGGGATTTCTCTCCTCATCAAAATTGAATTTTAGAGACCTGGGTCAATATTTTTGGTTGGGTGTAACTATGGGAAATTCAAACCCTAGTTTGACCCCGGGCTGGAAAAACCCTAAATACTAAAACTGATAATTTTTGGTAAATTCTCTATATCTCAGGATTGCAGAAGTTTGAGGGGCTGAAAATTTCACAGGTTGAAGATAAAAGACTGATGTACACTATGTCCATGTTTCAGCCTCAGATTATCTATATTCTAGGAGATATGATTCCTCCAAGTTAGGGTTCTAGTCTCTTCCAAGATTCATCCCTAAACAGAACACCTGTTGATAATTTCTATATCTTCGGCTATGAAGGTCCAAATTAAATTTATCATGATGTTCCAGAAAGGAAAATGACTATACTTTATGTGGTATAATTTTTATACCACGAATATGAAACAGTGACACGTGGAAGTCCATACAACTTCTCTATTCTGAATAGTTATGAAACAGGTCACCTTGGGAAACCGCTCATAAGTCCCAATTGGTGAAACCAATTATGATGAAACCCATGGCATTGGAACCAGGATAGACAAGATACCTTAGTACAAAATATTAGAGAAAGAGGAGTAGTACTTTCATATATACCTAAGAAACAGTATCATGCATTTCTGCAAAAGAAATTGCTAAACTAGGGCTTCCTGTTCCGGGAGCTTTCCTCCACTATTTTCAGAAAAGGAGTACATTGGACAGCTCACCTTGAAGAGGTATATATTTCTATCCAATCAAATCTGAAAGTTTCCAATTTTTGAAAATTAGGGTTTCTTTGACAAATCCTAGATCAGCTAGCTTCAGAACTAGGAGGAACACCTCAAATCGGTAAGATCTAATCTTTTGCTATTTTCATTTGAGGTTATCATTTCAAAGTGATCTATCACATTGGATTGATGATAATCTTGGTGAAGTTGGAAAATTCCAAGAATGGAAGTATATGATCTCTCTAAAGAAAATTAAGTGGACACCTACGCAAGTAGAGAGGTTCCAGTTCCAGAGGGAGATGAGGCTAAAATCCGTACACAATAAGAACTTGGTCAAGGACAAGAAGATCATTCTTGATTCAATCATGGATCACCTTATACCACAAGTGTTTTCCCTAAAGACACCGAAAGAGATGTTTGATTCCTTTACCAAGCTATTTGAAGGGAAGAACATAAATTGGAAGATGACCTTAAGAAACTAGTTGAAGAATGTGAAGATCTAGAATGCAGAGGCCATACAGTCATACTTTACAAGGGTCTCTCAAATCAAAGAAAAACTTGAAGTGGTAGAAGAAGAAGTGGAGTATGCAGAAGTTGTGATAACCACCTTGAATGGCCTCCCAGGATCATGGGATTCATTCATTCGAGGAATGTGTTCCAGAATTGAAGTGATTACTTTCAGCAGGCTTTGGGAAGAGCACACACAAGAAGAAGCTCGACTCATAATAAGAGAAGAGAAGATGGGAGTAACTGAAGATCAATCTCTCACCATCCAAAGAAGATCCCTCAGCAATGAGGAATATGAAAAACTCAACTCTTGAAGCACCTCTTATCCATATTAGCATTTGGATAAGAAATGATGAATGAAGAAGATGATGAAGTTGAAGGATCAACAAGGAGTCTACCCACGAAACAAATAAAGATAAGTATTCAATTCTTATTTCATGATATTGTTTTGTTATGTAGTTGATGTATTATGCATGGTAAAATGTTTGCATTAATGACAATATACTACTAATACGCATGTGATGGGTAAATAGCTCATGGTGCTATACAACTCTCCATTTCTACTTATCTAGAATGAAACCTCTTTTCTGACATATTGGATTAGTGCAAAACCTCAATGATGTCTTGGTAGAGATGGAAGGCATCTAGAAACGTTTCTGTGAGATATGGATGAATGTTGTATTGGCTAAAATAGTTGCATGATCATATATTTATGTGTAAGAATTTTCCATTATGAATATTCCTTATGAAATGTTTCTAACCATAGAAATGCATTTGACTTGTAGGAAAATCATGTACAATCACCTACAAGAAAAGAAGGATGAGTCTTGTTCTGAAGAACAAGTGAGGACAGTTCGAGAAATAATCTAAGAATGAAGATGAATACAGTGACATCATTGATGCAGAACCTTCTAGCTATGAAGAAGTAACCAAGAAGAAAGGGAAGACCAATTCAAGAAGAATGATTTCTAGGATGCAGTATCAAGACCTGAAGGGAAGTTCGCAGATGGAAACATTGTGGGATACAACGCAAGATTCGTAGCATGAGGCTTCTCACAGAAAGAAGACATAGAATACAAAGAGACAATTGCAGCCACTGGAAGTGAAGTCAAATTATAAGAAGAATTATGTGTGCAAATGAAAGAAGGCCTTGTATAAGCTCAGAAGACACCCATGGGATAACACATACATAAGGATCTTGAATATCACCTAGAGTGATGAAGATCTTAACCTTTGCTACAAGGTTGAAGATGAAAGCCTATAGAGGATCAAAAGCTCATAGATGGGTGCAAGAAGAACTTTTGAGAAGGTTTAAGATAGAGGATCTTGGTATGCAATGAACCTAGATGGATACATAGAATATTAGTAGCAGAGGAAGCTACTTGTCACTCCAGTATAGAATGTTTCAGTGCATAGAGTACGAAAGACAGAGGGAGAATGATGCTTCACTTTAGAGGGAGTGATTGCAGAAGATCCTGAGGTTCGACATGGTACGATAGGATGGACATATTACCGACTCTAGGCTTTACTAAGAGTAAAGTGTATTCCAACCTTTGATTCAAGGTTGAAGGTGGAAGACCAGTGATGCTCTTGTTATATGTCGATGAATTGTTCTTGACAGAAAAGAGGAACTCATTAAAGTTTCACGAAGAGGAAACTTGCTGTCGAGTTTGAAATGAAGGACTTGGGTATGATGCACTATTTTATAGGCATGGAAGTGTGGCAGAATGTAGATGGAATCTCCCTTGGACAAGGGAAGTATGCTGTAGAGATCATGAAGAGATTCAGGATGATGTACTGCAAGGCCATGACCACACCTACGGCATCGAAAATGAAGCTATTGAGTGTTGCTTCATCAGAGTCAATTGAATGCCACGATGTATTGTCAGATGATTTGTTTATTGATGTACCTGATGAATACGAGACCATTTATTTGCTTTGATTTGAACACCTTGAGCTGGTTCCTAACAGATTCGAGACATGTTCACTTGATTATTGCAAAGCATATTATGAGGTGCCTAAAGGGTACAGTTGATTATGGGCTTAAGTATCAGGTGAATCAGAAGATTAACCTGGAAGGTTATGTTGATTCAGATTGGGCAGGAAGTTCCATCGATAGGAAGAGCACTTTAGGGTGTTGCTTCAGTATGGGATTAGGTGTAATCTCTTGGTTTAGCAGGAAATAGTCTTACATGGTACTGAGTACAACTAAAGCATAGTATGTCGCATCTTGTTTAGCTAGTTGTGAGGCAATATGGCTGAGGAATCTACTGTCTGATTTATTTCATCTCCAGTTGGAAGCTACTTGTATATATTGTGACAACCAGAGTTGTGCGAAGTTTTCTAAGAACCTGGTGTTCCATGACAAGTTGAATCATATCGAGATCAAATATCACTATATCAGGGATATGGTGCAGAGAGGAGCAGTGAAGCTCCAGTATGTTGCAATGGATGAATAGATAGCTGATGTGTTGACTAAGCCATTAGCCAGAGTGAAGTTTGAGTACTTCAGAGAGAAGCTTGGTGTTCTCTAGATCGAGGTCCCCTCCAAGGGGAAGTGACGAGTCCGTGATCCATTCTGACATGGTGAGAGGATTGGTTTCTTCCATGGTCAGAAGTAAGTACTGAGCCATTCTGATGTGATTGAGGGATGTGTTCCCACATGATCATATATAAGTGCTGAAGGCCATTCTCTGGGATAATGGAGGCACCTGGTCAGTTACCAGGAATCCTCAGCCTAGGGCTGAGATCCATTCTGATATGACTATGGGATTGGATCCCACATGATTAGATGTAAGTGTAGAGCCATTCTTATGTGACTATGGGATTGGCTCCCACATGATCAGATATAAGTGCAGAGCCATTATGATGTGACTGTGGGATTAGCTCCCACATGATCAGATGTAACTATAGATCCATTCTAATGTGACTATGGGATTGGGTCCCACATGATCATATATAAATGCAGAGCCTTTTCACAGATGATATTAGGTGTGTCCTATCATGCTGGTGATTGTAAGTGCTGATCCTTCTCACAGATGTAGTAGCTGTGTCCTATCATGCTAGTGATTGTAAGTGTTGTTCCTTTCCACAATTGATAGTAGGTGTGTCCTATCATGCTGGTGGTTGTAAGTGTTGAGACTTTCCCCAGATGATAGTAGGTGTGTCCTATCATGCTGGTGGTTGTAAGTGCTATGCATTTTTAGAGATGGTAGTAGGTACGTCCTACCATGCCGGTGATTGTAAGTGTTGTTCCTTTTCACAGATGATAATAGGAGTGTCCTATCATGATAGTGAATGTCAGTGCTGGGCCTTTCTGACATGGTTCTTGGATGTGTTCCTCCCATGGTCAAATGTGAGTGCTGGGCATGCCTTTCTGACATGGTGTTGGATGTGTTCTTCTCATGGTCAAATGTAAGTGCTGGGGGGGCCATTCTGACTTAGGGTTATATATAAGCGATGAAGAAGACCTACATGGAGGATAGGCCTACAACTAGCATGAAAAAGGGCTGGCTCTGTAGAACTTCCTCTAATGAAAAGAATGAAGAGATAGCACCATTTTATTGAGATAGTGGAATCAGTGATGATGATGATGATCTAGTTTTGATGATGATCCAATTTCGATGATGATCCAGTTTCGATGATGATCCAATGATGATCCAGATCTAGTGATGATATAGACTTGATGAACATGACTTGATGATACAGAGAAGAATACTTGTGCTAATAAATTGTGTCGATATAATACCTTCCTAGTTAAGAGGGAGTGTTCACGTATTTGTAACTTCAGAATGTATTCACTTGTATATCTTATGTATTGTACCCAGATGTTTATTTTGGGAACTATCTATAATGTAATTGATTCATTTCATGCCCCGATGTTCCGATCGGGAGATTCAATAATGTAAACAAGTCATGTAAAGTCATTGAGGTTAACCCTCCATTGTAAGTTAGTAAAATAGTCCCCACAATTTTGTCAAGGTTAACCCTCCTTGTTGATCGGAGGGAAAAGTCCCCATAGTTGTGGGGCACTAGGGTTATTAGACTCTCCTAGATATGTCGGCCCTAGTAGGTAATTGTTAAGTGGGGCCGACATGTTGAAGTGGACATTAAGTGAACAAAATAATATAAATAGAGAGTGAGCCTCTCTATTTAATATACACACACTCACTCACTGGGGTGCATGAGTGAGAGAGAAGAAGCTGGGATCAGAGAAAGAGACAACTATTGTCGCAGATCATCTTTATGTTTTCAGGTTTTACTTTTTCTATTGGTGCTCATTCTATCTCTGAAGAAGTTGCGGGGTTTTCTCCTTTATGGTTTCCCTGAGGAAAATTATTTGTGTCTCTTATCTCTTGTGTTTATTGTTGTGCATATTATTCTCTCAGATAAGATCCTAATATCATATTGATTAAATGATAAAAATCTAACAATATCTGATGCCCTAGTTTTCTTCAATTTCTTCTACAAAATGTCCTGATATTGTTTCTGCAATATATCCTAAATTACTACTCCTCTATGTCTGAAACTTCACCTTGAGGTAGCCTCGTCTTTCCTCTTTCGAACACCATAGGTTTTAGTAGAATCGGTTTTACCAATTGGGATTTATGATATTTTTTCCAAGGTAACTTATTTTAGGACTGTTCAGCATAGCGAACTTGTATAGACTTTCACCTATCAATTTTTCACCTTAGGGGTTTCAAAATTTTACCACCAAAATTAAAGTCCGTTCCCTATCTGGAACATCTTGCTAAATTTCATTTGGACCTTTGTATCCCGAGATATAGCAATTCTCCCAAGGTGTCTTGTTTAGGGATGAATCCTGGGATAGGCATGAAACTTGATTTTGAGGAATCATATCTCCTGCAATATTGTGAATATGAGGTTGAAACTTTTACATAGAGTACATCAAGAATTTATCTTCGACTTGTAAATTTTTTGGCTCTTGATCCTTCTCCAATATCGAGATATAGAGAATGTACCAAAACTACTAGTTTTAGTATTTTAGGGATTTTAGGTTCGGGGTCAAATTAGGGTTTGAGTTTCTCGGAGTTTTACCTAACAAAAAATTTCGATCTTGGTCTCTACATTTTGATTTTAAGGAGGATAGAAATCCTATGCTAGGCTCACTCAAAAATTCCTCTTCTATGAAAATCCCTAATTTCCTGCAGTAATGACAGGTCAAAAACTAAAAATTCCCGAAATCAAATTCTTCTTTGACAGAAAGATGCACTCTTCAATAGAGAGTTATCCTAGCCTCCTTTTTCTGATGATATGTTAAGAGAGACCAAAAAATTAAGAATCCCTAGCTTCTACAACTACATGGTGTCTTATTCTCAGATTAGCTTTGATACCATGTTAGATTTTTATCGTTTAGTCAATATGATCTTAGGATTTTATTTGAGAGAATAACATGCACATCAATAATCGGAAGAGACAAGAGACACAATTTTTTTTCCTTGGAGAAAACATAAAGGAGAAAACCCCACAACTTCCTCAGTGATAGAATGAGAACCAATGGAAAAAGTAAAAACCAAAGATAGAACGATGATCTCCGATAGTTGTTCTCTCTCGCACTTGTGTCATGTTCTCTTCTCTCACTCATGTGCTACAGTTGAGTGAGTGTGTGTTACAAATAGAGAGGCTCACTCTTTATTTATACTAGTTTCCAACTTGACAATTACTTACCAGGGCTGAATTCACTAGGAGAGTCTAATAACCATAGTGTCCCTCAACAATAAGGAATTTGCCCCCCGATCAACAAAGGAGGGTTAACCTCTATGACTTTACATGACTTGATTATATCAATGATTCTCCCGATAGGAACATCGGGGTACAATGAAATACAATACATAAGATATACAAGTGAATACATTCCAAAGTTACAAATACATCAACAAATTTGATATTTTGTAATCCCATATCTTGGGAATATTTTTCTATTTTATAAATTATTGTAATAATTATTTAAAGGGAAGGATGTCTCCCAAGAGAGGAATCTCATTGGATTAATTGAAAAGGACAATAGGAGAAGGAACCACCAATTACATACCATGGATGCTATGTAATTTTGGAAAGATTGTATTTTGTTACAGTTTTAATCAAAGTTACATTGTTTCTTACATCATGTTTCTAGTTATTCATTAAATTTCTTTCATGGATTTTGGTTATTCTTCTATCTTCCTTACAATTTGATTACAGGTTACTTATTTATTAACCATGCTAACTTATGTATTGACGTTTCTCTACAAATTTAATGTGTAGAATATGCATTGAATAAATTTTTTATTTAATTTATATGACATTACTTACAACTATTGAACAATCACCTAGGCCCATAACTGATTTTTGAATTGGTATTATTTGATAGAACAATTATACACATATAACACTTTTATTAAAGAATTACATTTTTTATTGTTTCAGTTTCATTCAAGGTTGACAAAAGGGAACTAGCCTAATCTATATTTATATATGTTGGGTTATTATTTCTTTTTCATAAATCATACATCATAAGTGTTCTACTTAAAATTATTTACAGTTATTGTCTTAGTTTCCTCAGAGAGTTTAGTCTAGCTTCTGGTTACTTCAAAGCTTTCCCAAATCTCCCTTGGAGGAAGAACAAATTCATTCAGATCTGGAAAAACTTGTGTCAGTGGATTCCTTGTATCCATAAGAGTTAGTTTTCCCAAAAAACTCGGGGATAGAATCATCTCTATGTGGGATCAATTTGAATCCTTTATGGTTGGATTATCTCCTTGTGTTGATTACCTGTAGTTTATGCAACGACCTACAATTTTGGGCCATCAACAAGTTTCCCATGAGGGAATAATTTTTGAACGATCCTACCCTAATGTATTGAGCCTCCTTTAGAGCATCCCTAATGAGAGGAACATTTTTTTGGATAGAAGTTTCAAGAATGCAACAATCTAATTGGTTGATCATGACACTATTACCCCAATCAGGGAATTGAAACACTTGATACTCTGAAGACACTATAACCATCATCACATGTATCCAACTACGTCCTAATAGAAAATCGTAATCTATAGGAACATATGCTACCTCAACATCCATTGTGACTATTTTTCCACCACATTCAATAGGGAAGGATATAATGATTCTCTGAGGAGAAAACAAATGTCTATCAAATGCTTTTCACACAATATGGGATTGAACTAAGGTGGGTGATCCTAATGATTTCCAACATTTAAATGAAATGACACGGGTTGAGGCCTCTTCATCAACTATGGTTTGAAAGATATTCTTACCATGAGATGTTACTTTAATCTGAAAACCAACTTTGGAAGGAATCCTACAGTTTGATTGGTATAAGTCTAATGTGATAAAATTCACATCGAATGGGTCAATAGCTTTAGTTGAAGACAATAGTTCATTTCTTTTTGCAGGAAAATATCGCAACACCTCCATGGAGGACATGGAACATGGTGCTTGATCTATTTACTAAACATCATTTTTGTTATGATTAGCTTGTGCATTAGGATTATGCATTGTTCTACATAGACCACCTTTGGGGGGTGTGGTACTATGTCTATGGTTGGTTTCTCATTGGTGAGACAAACCATTATATGTGATTCAAATTGATCCAATGTAATAAGAGGGACATCATAAGAATGATATATCATTTGAATGTTCACCTCATGATCACACATGAAGACATTGGCATTGGGATCATTTCCCTCTTGCGGGGATTTTGATTGGTTTCCCCCTGTCGGAGGTACCAGTATTGTAGCAACCATTAGATAACGGTGTTGTAGAAAAGGTTGTATCAATACAATGGATTTTTGTATCCCACTGCATTGTACTAGATTCATGCATCTCCCTTCCCAAAGTTGGCATTCTTCTTACTCTTGTATTTCTTCTTCTTTCTACTAAGTTCCATTAATTGAACTATGAGAATTTCAGGAGTCTAGGAAGGATTAACATTGCTCTTACCTTTGTACTTCTTCTTCTTTTCCCCAAGATCCATGGATTGAACTATGAGGATTTCAGAAGCTAGGGAAGGCTTAGCATATTGTTGCATACCCTGGCCATCTATAGGTTGAGAAGTATGAAAAGACATTTGTTCCATTTGTTGGGTAATATTCTCAAGGTTGTTGATGGAACCCATCATACCATTGGCATGAGGTCTAGGTGGTGGCCTAGCTAGATCAAATGCAGGTTTGTATACTAGTTAGAAAAATATTGGTTACTTTCTAGAACCTCACCACTCCATTTTGGAATGGGGTTCATGGCTGGATTTTCCCCTTGCGCGCTTAGACTCTAAGGATGTTGTATTTTTCCTAGAATATGACCAAACCATCGATGAATGGGTGGATTTCCCCCTTGCAGGGTTAGAATCTAGTGAGATTGGTTATTTCCTAAAATCTAGCCACTCCATTATGCTAGTCCTTGGATTTGATTAGCATGCATTCCAAGGTGTTTTTTCCCCTTGCGAAGGCTACCCCCAAGAATAATGGGTACTTATCGGAACATGATCAATGGGTGGATTGTCTCTTGATGGAGTTAGGTTGCAATAAGATTGGTTACTTCCTAAAACCTAACCACAAGGTGGATTGCCTCTTGATGGATATGGGTCACAAGAATATTGGTTACTTACTAGAACTTGACCATTCCATTGATTTTGTCCTTGGTTTTTATTGGAATTGTATGTTTCCTCCTTGCAGAGGTTAGAACCAAAAATATTAGTAACGTTCCGAAACCTAACCACTCCATTACGGAATGGGGTTGATAGGTCAATTGTCCCTATGCATTGTGCTAGGATAAATCATAGGATAACCCTCTAGGGCATGTCCTCCCATTGGTGAAGGATAATTCCAATTAGAATTTATGTTCTAGGATACATTATTTCCTCTAGGAATATTAACATTCCATGGTAAAGGGTTTCCCCAAGAAGTAGAACCTAGACAAATGTTCTATGTGCCAAGAGGATTTTGATAACCTGCCACAACAATTTGATGTTGCATTGATATGGTCTCTTCAACTCTTTATGAATCCAAAGGGTAAAGTGTAATGTTTTACATTTTATTCCAGCTTTCAAAAGACTAACCAGTGACTCACTTTCACTGGTTAAAGGATGTGCTAAGGGCAGATTTATGTGAGGAAATGTGTGACAAATTCCATGATGTGACAAATTTTTAGAATTGATTTGACATTTTTCTTCTCTAGTAACACTTGATTGGGTTTATAAGTAGTTCAGTTTCAAAGTCACAAAGGTGTGGTTCATGTATATTCCTCCACTATTTAGTGGGGCCCTAAAACTTGGGTAACTTTCCTCACTCCCACCTTGACAAGTGAATTGGTATATTAAGTACTTTGAAGTTTAATAAAAGGATTTGTTTATTAGAGTATACCAAAATACAGTCAAACAACCATAAAGGTAGCTAGACTCAACAAAAATCAAATTGTACACACATCTAAAATTTCCTAAGATAATAAGCAAGAAAACTTCTTTCCAAATAACCAGAGTTCAGTGAAATGTTGGACTTAGAGGGCCTTCCAAAACTAGTAGCTCCTGAGGGACATCACGCCTAAAAAAATAATAAATAGTGAATATATGAGAAAAAGTTAAGCTATTCTTCAATCACCAATGCTGCAAGTGTTAGATCTTGGCTACTCACCTTGCCAAGGAGATGAAACAACCTTGTGTATGTCTCATGTATTACAAGTGTCCCCCACTCACAACATTTTGTGTGATTCCCTTGGAAAGGATACTATGGTTACCACTTCACAATCGGTGTCTAGGAGGGACAATATTTAGTCTAGGATAACTCACATAGACTAGATATCTCAATAAAGTGATGTCACCACAACGACTTGTCACTTAACTAAAATACTATAATGTTGTCATATCCCAAAAAATAAGCAAGAGGGGGGGTACCACCCTTACTAATTTGGATTTACCTCGTGATTAACACATGTGTTAGAAGCGCTTTCTTGGCATGCACTCTTTTCTACTAATGGATTTGATTCCCTTTAATCAATACTAGTTTCAAAATTGTGTGGCCTTGAAGTGTTAACTCTCCAATATTATACCAAGGCCCTAACCTAATATATGATGGTGATATTAAAAATAATCTTGATAGATTTTAGATTAAGAATTGATTTTAGGGTAGTTTGCTTAGTTTTGAGGAGTGATGGTGAAATTGGTGGTGTTTATGACTCAAAATGTTGAACCAATCAAATGCACAATGCTCACTACTCTATCCTTTATTTCAATGAACTTATATACTATGGAAAAGTAAGAGGTTCTTTGAGATCCATCAAACATGCATATTTCAAAATAGAATCACTTTTACAAATTTGAAAAAAGAAGTTTTCAATTTTTTAGCAAGGGTTCAAGAGGTTGGCTTCAAACATAAGATGTGTTCAATTTGCTTCAATGATCACCAATTGGAAATGAAAAATGTTTGAATGTTCAATGTTTTTCATGTTTCTAATAAGTCTCTTAAACTGATGTTTAAATGTAGGATTGTGATTCAGTTTTAATTTTTCAATTGCATTATGTTTTCTTTCTAAATGATATATTTCCAAATTAATGGTTTGAAAATAAATGTGAAATTCTATATATCTTTCGAAATTATAAAACTGAAAAGAATTTACACTTGAGATTCACTTTATATTTCACAGGACCGCCTAAAAGTGCAAGTGAAGAGGATACTCATGGATCAATAATATGCTTCAAAACTTCAAAATTTTCCTATTACACTTGAGCTCCCTTGTTGAGCCGCAAAAAGACCACATTTTATTCATCTTTTACATACCTTCTATCACCTTATTCCTATCTTATCCTTCCATAAAACCATTAATATTCACCACTTTCATAATAAATATGGGTTTATATCACCATTTTCCAAATCATTTATTTTTGAGTATTTTGAGTGAATTTATGGTTAATTATTGAGAAAAATAACATATTTTCCTTATACTTTAAAGTTGGGTTAGTTTGGTGATGCTTACAGGTGTATTTGAAGACTTTAATGAGCTCAAAAGTGACCACCTAGCCTCAGATTCGAATTTCATCTTCTAGATGTGGGATAACTTCAAGGAGAAGATCATGGAGATGTGGAGAGAATATCTCATCCAATATTTGTTGAGGATTTGAAGGGACGAGTTGTATATTTATTGAGAATTTTGAGGGATAAGTTAAGAGAATAGTGGATCTATAATTATGATCAATTATCTTGAATTCATGTATAAATAGGAGGGCTCTCTCCTTATTTTGGTTAGAGGCCTCTCTAGTGGTTTGGAAGTAGAGAATAGTTCATAGTTAGTCATGGAATATATTTTGATTGTTATGTAATGGAGATTGTGCTTTGATGCAAATCCTGTTACTCCTCCATGTTAATATAGATTTCCAGCAATTTCTTTCTTAAGAGTTGTCGATATAGATTTCCAGTTATGTTTTGCCTATGCAATGTCAATATATATTTATTTGCTTTATACCAGTTTATTTCATGTCATTTCCTGCTTTTGTAAGTTTAATTCAATTTCAGCCATGTATTTTCAATTTCAGTTATAAATTAAATTTAGCGACACTTTTCCCCTACATATATTTTGTTTGTACCTCACAATTTTATGCTCTCTCCAGATTGAAAATTAAATCGTTGGATATCTGTTATAAAATTGTTATATTTGCGCCAATATTTTGGCTCCGTTGTTGGGGAGGTGATAAAATGGATCAAAGTTTAGATAGATAGATTACTTTTATATTAAACAACAAGAGGTAGGGAAAAACGGTAAGACACAAGGATGACTTCACTGCAAAATTTCTTGGATTTTTTGTGGTGTAATAGCCAGACACATCCACTATAGTGGGGTGCCCCAAAGCCTTGCTATTCCTTTGTTGTTTCTGCAAGCGTGTTTATTTTTCTGCAAGATTGTTTTTTTTTCATTTTCTGTAATTGCAAGTTCATTTTAAGCAAGTTTTCAGTTTTTTTCATTTACAGTTTTGTAGTGTAAAGTTTGGATTTCTTTTGTTTTTGGGTGCCTTTACTTCATATTAGTTTTAATTTTGTATATGTTCATTTTTGTTTTGTACATATTTTTGTGCACTTTTAATTTCTGTTTTTGCACTTGTTTTGTACTAACCCATTTCATACTATTTTTTTTTTGCACTTGTCATGTACTCATTTTTTTTCATCTCTTTTTCTTCATTTGATTTGATTTTAGTTTTACAATGAGCATAAGCTTAGAGAAGCTCACTTAGATCCTAGCAAAAGCCAGGATCTCATCTTCTCAAGAAGAGGAGATCTTGATAGCAGTCAAGGATGAAATCACTCCTTCTGAAGCAAACAAGGAAGAATCGACACTTGAAGAATCTTAGATATCAGACGAAGAGCACTTGTTCGAATTGGACATTGAAGAGGATGAAAGAGGGATCTTGGGTGATCATCATACAAATGAAAGCTGCATCGAACACAGGTTCGATGTAAGTATTAAGTTAGACCAGTTTTGTTTTTGTTTTTGTTTTGTTAATTTACATTTACAATCCCTAATTTTGCATACCTTTGAATACATTAGGTTTCATTTCATAAAATCATCTGTAAATATTCTTTTACTACTTTTACATGTATGGTTCCACTCGAAATTTCACTACACTTAAATGATTGTAAATTTTAGTTAAAGTAGAGTAGGAAGGTTTTAGTTTTTTTCAATTAGCCTGTAGAATGCTTTAATTTTCTTTAATGTTTCTATCTGTTAAATTTTTATTTCTAATAGTCATAATTTACTATTTATTTTTAATTTTGTTAGGAATTAAAAAAAATAGTTTTAATTTTCTAAATCTAAAAAATATTTGTGCAATTTTTTATCTCTTTTCATTTAGAATTTTTATTATTTATTTAATAAATTTTCTAGAGTAAAACTACATTAGAAATTAAGTCCTTATAAATATGTGAATAATTATAAAATCAAATAAATTAATTAATAAGCAAATAAACAAATAAAAAATAATTAAAAAAATTATAAAGTTTTTGTTTTAGTTTTGATATGTTTTTTTTGTTTCAATTTTAATGTTAATGTTAGTTTAAAAAAACAAAATTATTGAAATATTATTAAGACTTTTTGTAAAAAATTAACTAGACCTATGAACATAAATAAATTAAACAATAATATTATATGTAAAAATAAATAAAAAATAATAAACTTTTAAAGATAAAATCAAAAGTAATACATAAAACAAATATTAGTTTTAATATAAAGTCCTTTGTTTTTAGTCTCGTTTCAAATTTTAGTTTAAAAAAAAAAAAATCAAATTTAATTCATAAAAAGTAAAAACTATATAATTTAACTCTTCAATAAAACCTGCAAACATTAGACATTAAAGATATAATAAAAATAATAAACATGATATATGTGTGTGTGAGATGCAACATTTAATATTAACATATATAAAAAAGTAAAAAAAAAAATTATATAAAATAAATAGAACAAAAAAATTTGTTTCAGCCCTTTATGCACAATTGCAAACAATCGACCATGTGAAACCTGCAAATGTTCCATATTTTGACCTAGCATTCGATCTATTCTTTCTCTTTATCATTTGATATGCGTGTTCAACCTATCTCTTGATCCACCTTTTCTAAAACGATCCTTCAAACACAAACATTCTGAGCATAAGATAATTTTGGCGTAAATCAAAAGTGAGTTACATATAAGCAATCTGAACCTGGATATGAGAAAAGGCACTAAACGCAAACATTTTGCCCATAATTTTTCAATATATACCTGCCGTATAGATTGAAGTACAGAGGTTTGGAAACCCAAATAATGAGGTCAAAGCGATGTAGGAAATTTGATGTAGTTCACTGATGAATTTCAAGTAGTTGATGCCTTTCCTCAGAGTGCATATACCCATCGATTATCCATCTCCACCTACAAACCAAACCAATAGAGAAAGTTCGTACGTGGTGAAGCGCTATGTGGATGCCCTGGGTTGTTGCAACCATCTTCGCAAATCAACTGAGATATAGGTTTAGTCATAGAAAATCTAATCCACGACAAGATCAATATGGAGATGCTATTATAGAGGAATCATAATGAAAATGATACAGTTGGAAGCAAGGCCAAAACAAACTATCGAGTTTGTTCAACCGCTGCGAGAAGCTCCACTTATATTGATTGCATAAAAAGAATAGGATGATGCATTAATTGAGGTAGTTGGGCATTAAGATGAAAGTGATCCTTATCAATCTGTTATGCCAATTATCGTAAATTAATATTTCTATGATCTATCACTGCGATGGTCACCAAAATCGGTGAAGTAGGAGATCCGTTGCATTAAATAAAGCTTGCCAAACCATTGCTAGAAAATTACATGATGGTTACCAAGATCTGCTACTCTATCAATTTGCCAATTTAACTGCAAATAAAATCGTAGAGAATCTCGGAAGTATAATTTCACTTATTTTCCTTGTCTCCTGTTGTATTGAGTCATCACCAAGCCAATTGATCGCTCCCCCTTGTCTCCACAAATTCCACCCTAGGTATATTTTACCATAAGTTTATAGGAAAATCCTCAAATAGCTTCCTCCAATTATTCTCTTTCATGTCTACTTGCAATCGGCATAATTTCTTCCACTATTGTTTTCCTTCTTTCGGAGTTTCTCACCATTTCCAGATTGGGCTGATAGAGGGGTTGTTTTAGAAAATGGGGACCCATAAGAATGAATGAAAGATGACAAGGCCTTGCTGCAACAATGGCCGCCGCATCTGTGATGAACAAATGCTCATTTCTTAAGCATGGAGACTGATGGGGCTTTGAGTCTGGTTGGTCCTCTTCTCAGACATCATGGTTGCCTTGATCTCCAACTCCTTTGAATAGGAGAAACAAAAAGCAAAGAAATATGTGTGTTGAGATTGGAGGAATTTAGTGGCTAACAGGTCACGTTTTTCTCATTATTTCATGCTTTTTGGCTTCGCGTCGGAACTGAATATTCAATACAGAAATGGCTGAATTAATCAAGCTTAGTTGGCTTTTCTCTAGATCTTGATCTTGTGTTTGGGTTTGTGGTCTGGTTATCCATATTATTTATATATATTAGATGGGGGATTTATATTATTGATTGAATGATTGATTTAGTGAGGTATTGTTATGATCCATTTCAGTTTTATTTCTATTACTTACCTTTTTATTCTATTTGGTATCATTTTCCTAACCTAGCTACGGGTTATTTTTGGGCCCTTGCTTCATTTGCTGATTGATCAATCAAATTTATCTGCGAAGGCTTAAGGTGTAGTATGTCCATAGAAGGAATTTCCCAGGGATGGAGCCTACCCCGCATTTCCATCCTTCACCCTTTGTTCAGATTGTAGTTTGACTGGAAGGATATTTATTGCATGCTGGGGGACCTGAAGTTTAAGGGTGTCACGATCGATGGTCCAGGAGCCATAGCACTTTCTTATTTATGATGGAGAACCATTGGTCAAGGGCAAAAGAATTACCTTAATCCATTATGGTTCAAAAGCTAGCACCTTACCCCGATCTATATAAGGAGAAAAGAGCTGAGCCAGATAATACTGCCAGATATTTTATATAAATTTTTTATTTATCTCCTCTAATTAGTCTCTTATTTATATACCAATTAACATCTTCTCATGATACTCCAATTGGGAGAAGAATCGAGGTCGACCATGATGACAATCCAGTGATTCACGGATCTCTTTGCACCTGGATTGGGTTGTCAACTGCTTCAATACCTGAATCTTCTCGTTGTTTCAATAGAGCTGAGAAATATTCTGCACACTGATAATTGGCAAGCATCTTCATACCATGCAAACTGCTGATAGCTTTCAAAGTTGTCCTCAAAGTGCTAGTTTTGACCCAGATATCTCACAGCCTCATATGTTTCCTTCCTAGATTGACAGACTACTAGTGTGACGCATCTAGGATATAAGAAACATCAACCCCTACATCTGGTAGTGACCTCTCTTTCCAAGATTCTCATGGCTCTAGTTATGATCTCCTCATGGGGAGCACATTCATTTTCCTCTTCCTCTGCTAAGGTCTGGTCCAATTGTTGAGATTAAGAAACTTAAGACACAAAAGTGGTGTAGAGACAAGAGTATAATTATAATTCAACTGCAGTAAAGAGTTTTTCTTCCTTCCTGCTTGTTATGACAAATTTAGTATTAGAGCGAAAAAATTGCAAATGCTATTTTTTTTTTTTGGGAATATCTATGTATAGCTAACCCTTACATGGTATAGGAAATGTAAGTTGGGAAAAGCCACATAAATGAAAATTTAGCGAGATTTGGGGAAAATTACAAAGTTTGGCTAGGTTCAAGAATACCTTGAATGTTGAGTAGTGGGCATTGGTCCTACCAGTCATCTCCTACGCATTTCACCTCCAATGTCCATGGCAATGTGAACCCAAATCTTCCCTCCATCTTTATCATATTTGAATAACCAATATTAACTATACAATGATCTGTGTTCTCGTCTACATTTTAAAATAGGAGAATAACATATATGAGATGGTAGAATGGTGCACTTATGGATTCAAATTTCAAATTTGCATCGTATACACCCATGTACACAGCCCCAATTAATTATTGCATGGGATTGGGAAATGGTTCGCATTCTGTTTTAGATGTATGTCTATATGCATGATCAAATCCACATCTGCATGGGTGTATATACAAATATGCATGCATGGAATATGAAGGACGCCTCCACTAAGACCCTGGTTGCATTAAAGAGGACCCGGTAGAAGGAAAGCGCATATACGTAAAGAATATTATATAAAAACTAAGTAGGACAATCCCAACTCTGGCTTGGCTTGAAAAATTGGTTTGATGGCTTGGATGTTGAGATTTCTTGGTCCAGTAGAATAAGTAAGTGGAATCATGATCCCTACGAGTGCCCTGCTATCCTGTCTCATAGACCAAAAGATCCCCTCATGAGAAGAACCGGCGGGTGAGAAATACAAAGGCATAAAGCATTAGTAAACCAATCCATATGGTTTGTACAGTACCGAAGGTCATTATCCTAATAAAAAGTGATGGAAAATGGATTCTTCTTGGATTCTTAGCTTCTCTCTCTCTGAACCTTTCTGGTGTTTCACCAGTAGATTTATTGTGAACGTATTTGGTGTATTTCATTTTCATTTGAATTATGTATTTAACATTCTAATCCTGATAACATAATATATATAGAAGATTTATTATGCCTATAATAGACAGGATGAATCCATAGAATTCGATCCAGGGTTATGTGTTTCATTACTTTTTGAATCTTGATATTATAATGATGTTTCGAACTTTGACTTTGTATCCAGTATGGCACGAGTAGAATGTCGTTAACATTATAATATTTGTTTTACTATGCATGTTAAATGTATATTGTGTTTGCATAATGGAAGGGTAGCCTTCATCTCGACCCTGGGTTGGTTAATGAATATTGGTTTTATATTGTATTTGTGATGTATGTATTGGTTGTATGGAATGGATCCCATACCTATAAGGTTCGACCGTGTATCCTTAATGATATATGTGACAAATGGTTGTTAGCCTCTCATATTGTTTTATAAACAAGGTCACAACTTATATATATTTTAGGGAAAAAAAATTAATAAAAATGTTTGACTAAATAAATTCCAAAGTCTCCAGTCTTCACTTATCATAATGTCTAATTAAAAATGTGTCAAAGCTTCCACTAGATGATAAGAACCAGTTCTTAAAGAAACCCTAAATGTAAAACCTATGATTCATAAAAATAATTATAGAGTACAATCATTCAATACTAAATATCAATCAATAACTAATATATTTGCTTTAAAGTTCCATATTTACAAAGGTGCAAATGTTGGAAGCATAAAACAATTTGTAAAGTAAAGTTGATTGCGGAAGTGTTTTGTTTGTTATTAGCATTATTTTTAGTTATTATATATGTATATATTGTTTTATTTTTAGCATTATTTTTATTTATAATAAAAAATAAAAATAAAACAAAATCAATAAATTAATTAATTAAATTTTAAAAAAATGAGAAAAATTATTTATATATACAAAGATAAAAATAAATGAAAACTTGAAGAAAAACATTACAAATGCATTTGCATTTTAATTAGTTAGTATGTATATAAACTTTTAAATAAAAAAATTTGAAAACAAATCCAAAAATTTTAATAAAAATCTTTGTTAATAAAACCTAAACAAAAACCATCAAAGCACTTTCACATAATTTAGTCTATATGTATTGTTTTTTAAAATCTAACAATAATTTAAATAAAAAAGGTGTTATACTAATAAAATAACACAAAAATTGGAAAATATATAAATAAATAATAAAGTTACACAAAGTTTTTAATATATGATTTATTGTTGTTTTAAAGTTGTTTTGCACAAATAAGTTAGTTAATAATTTCTTTCCGTTTTTATTCTAATTACAAAAAATTGTAAAAACATATGCAAATTAATACCTACGTATGATGAGAGGAAAAATTCCAATGTTCCTTAGTATCATTATTCATTTTGCTTTACCAATTATTGTCATCAAGTACTTGTGCATTGAAGTACATTTGTCTATTGGTTTCATTTGTAGCTTTATTGGGCTTAAGGAAAATATGATTCTTCTCTCCTTAGGTTTATTATTTGCATTTTCAATTTTTGATGCAAGTGCAAATAGAAAATAAAAAGAAAGCAAAATAAAGATGAGTGATGGTACTTCTGAGCTCTCGACGTGATATAGAGTGCTCTAGATTAGTGATAAAGAGCACGTCCATTCAGGTTTTCACTTTAGCAGTAAATATATGATGTAATTATATATGGTGATATACATATTTAAAAAAAGTTAGTTTTTGCTTGTTGAATGTCAAAATATAAGAAAAGCAATAGCTGGAAGATTAAACAACTAGCATTGAATTTTCCTTGTGCCTGCTACCACCTATATTAATGAATGAATGCCATCTCGATCTCATTAAATTGATAACCATCCACTAATTGAAATAAATTTTGACAATCTAGAAGCCCGATACGAAAAGTCTAAATCACAGTCTGTTTCATCTTCTTTGAAATCGAAGGCAGCTACTGTCACAACTAAGCCTTCTTCTTATTTATTTATGAATTTTTTTTCATAGAGTGAGACCTGGCACATCTTTGGTTTGGGGGAGGTAGGTGTTTGTTTCAATTTTTTTATGATCTTCATATAAACCATGCTTGCGAATGATTATGCAATATCAAGCTGCATTTCTTTCATTCTTTGTAATTCAGGTTCTAATTTATCTAATTAACCAATTTTCATATCTGTTTAAAAATGATTAATCAGACCTCCAACAACATGGTCATTCAAAATACCAAACATGTCGCTTGTTTGCACACTCCAGATCATTAAGATAGTTTTTCTTAGAGGGGTTGACCACTGAAAGGGTCGACCCCCTCTCTCTCTGTTGCTCAAATATTACATAAAGACACACTAATATTTCTATAAGGAGGCTCTAAAAACTCTAATTTTTGTTCCAATTTCTTTTTGTTCTAATTGCAAAATAATTAAAATTTTGAAAAAACACAAAAATTAGTTTCTATCTATATATATAGAAATTTATCACAATTACAAAAAACATATACAAATTTGTTCTTCTGGTAAATAAATCAAATGTTAAAAAGAATTATATAAAAGCGCTTTAAAAATAATATTAAAAAAGGGTTATGATAACATTACAAAAATAAAAATAAAATAACATTAAAAACTAATAAATAAAAAGTAGTAGGTAACAATAAAATCATAAAATTATAATTATAAATGAATTTGAAATCTTCTCAAAATTTTATGCTCGTTGCGCTAACTTGTTTTTGCAAGTCGCTCAGAAACAGGTTTTGACAGGAAGCGTTGTTATTTTCAGGTATAAAAGCATTTATTTTCTTTAAATTTTGATTAAGCACATAATTCCAAGTATTTTCAATGCTCTCACAATCTTGTTGCAGGAAAATGATAACCTCTTTTGCAGATTCAAAGACGAACGAATGGCGTGCAGAAATAATTTCCAGAATCTCAGAAGATTTTCGGAAAAAATGTTCCATTGAAATCTTGAAGAAGCTGAATTTTCACTATGTATGTCATGACATTTGCTGCCACAAAGAATCCTTTCACAAACCAATTACACCATGTCATGATTACTTACCCTTTTTCCTTCCAAGCTTATTCATTATCCATGTTAGAGTCTACTTTTTCACTACCTTATACATCATAACTTCCCGCATGTCTACCTTTCTGGGTTGCACATATTTTCCTTATTATCAGTTTATCTTTTTTTTAATAAAACCATTCAGCTTCCTTTGCATGACTACATTGCTTGTTATCCCTGCCATAAAAACTATCTGACCATGAGATCTTTTATCTATAGTCCTACCACTCATTATGTATAACTCGTGTTGACTGATGTGGGATTCCTTAAGGCCCACCTCTCAACAAGTCTTGCCCCATCGATCTCAGCATATTATCTGGGATAGAGACTAGAGTTCATTTTTAGTACCTTGAGGCTTGCATTCCTTAATGTCATTTTTTCTCACTGACAATCATGGGAATATATTAATTTCCCTTGATCGTTAGATCTTGCAAGTGGCTCAACATCAACTCATCTATTCACACTTTGCACGATGTACTTGGGTGCCTTGGTACTCATTGACATCAATGGTGAGATTGCCTCACATTGATTAACGACATTCATCAATGGTCGGTAATCCAATGATTTATTTCCATGTTCGACATCGACACATTTCTTCACATGGTAAGAATTGTACCATCGGGTTTTGTAGTAGGTGAAGACTATATACTTTTCATGACTACATCAACAATTTTACAATAGCACACTTTCATCCATATGAAAGTACCACAGTTCTACTTTCAGCTCTCGTCTTCTACTTCATCCAACCAAGAAGCAGTTTAGATCCTTCACTTCACATTCTATGACCCAGTAGCAGCAGCAACCACATTACTATTGCACAAATTCATCAACTTTTTGGGTAAGTGGAGGTATGTTGTTTTCTAATATTTAGCCATGTAATTCCTTAAATGCTAGAAAATGAATGAATTTGGAAAATTCCCACACTGGATTCCCTTTCTCCTTTTCATAAACCTAATGCATCTTAAGTTGGGGGGGACTATTCATTTCCATTTTACATATTCATCATCTCATTTACCCTTAATCAACATGTATGTCCCAAACTATGCTATATATATTGGCATGATTCATATATGAAGAAAATGATTTCTCATATACATTGATGGTTCATCATTTCTAATGCATAAATCTTATGTATTGCAGCAAAAATATAAGTAAAATGAGCGAATGTTGTTAACACAAGAACCAACATTTTTTATACTTATGGTTGTCACACAAGAACCAACCATAAAAAAAAAATTGTTGCCACTTATGCATTTCAAAATCCTGGAATGATTTACTATTACATACTATCATCATATGAAACTCAACTACAAAGCTAAATTTTTTAAAGAGAATTGCATATTTCCATGAGGACATGCAACCAGTCAAGTTGGGGGGAATGTTGAGCCACAAAAAGGCCACATTTTATTCATCTTTTACATACCTTTTATTATCTTATTCCTATATTTTCCTTCCATAAAACCATTAGGATTCACCACTTTCACAATAAATATGGGTTCATATCACCATTTTCCAAATCATTTAATTTTGAACTATTTTGAGTGAATTTATGGTTAATTATTGAGAAAAATAACATATTTTCATTATACTTTAAAGTTGGGTGAGTTTGGTGATGCTTATAGGTGTATTTGAAGACTTTAATGAGCTCAAAAGTGACCACCTAGCCTCAGATTCGAATTTCATCTTCTAGATGTGGGATAACTTCAAGGAGAATGTCATGGAAATGTGGAGAGAATATCTCATCCAATATTTGTTGAGGATTTGAAGGGATGAGTTGTAGATTTGTTGAGGATTTTGAGGGATAAGTTGAGATAATAGTGGATCTATAATTATGATCAGTTATCTTGAATTCATGTATAAATAGGAGGGTTCTCTCATTATTTTGGTTAGAGGCCTCTCTAGTGGTTTGGAAGTAGAGAATAGTTCAGAGTTACTCATAGAATAGATTTTGATTGCTATGTAATGGATATTGTGCTTTGATGCAAATCCCATTACTCCTCCGTGTTAATATAGATTTCCAGGAATTTCTTTCTTATGAGTTGTTGATATAGATTTCCAGTTATGTTTTGCTTATGCATTGTCAATATGGATTTATTTTCTTTATACCAGTTTATTTCATGTCATTTCCTTCTTTTGTAAGTTTAATTCAATTTCAGTCATGTATTTTCAATTTCACTCATAGATTAAATTTAGTGACTCTCTGCACTTGCATATATTTTTTCTGTACCTCACAAGTTTACGCTCTCTC
This sequence comes from Pseudotsuga menziesii, assembly GCA_001517045.1. Classification (NCBI taxonomy): domain Eukaryota; kingdom Viridiplantae; phylum Streptophyta; class Pinopsida; order Pinales; family Pinaceae; genus Pseudotsuga; species Pseudotsuga menziesii. The sequence continues at coordinate 243,835 of LPNX010910414.1, read as the reverse complement.
TAGTTTGACAATTAAATCGTTGGATATCTATTATAAAATTGTTTAATATTTGCACCAACATCCTTGTTTCTAGTTCATAGGACCACCCAAAGGCGCAAGTGAAGAGGATATGAAGGGCTTGGAAGTTTGCTCAAAAATAATCCTAGACTATTACACTTAAAATCCATATTTCTCTTTCACAATATTGCCCAAACGTGTGAGTGAATAGAATATGTAGGGATCGACCACCACTTATGACAAGAAGGTTTGAAAATAATGAACAAGGTCCTCTCATTATGTTTCAACTAATCTTAAGTAGTAGGTCCGTATTTTTGAGAATTTATGTGAATTTGATTTAAATTATGGTCTTAAATGTGACTCCAATTTGTGTGGTAGGTCACCAAGTTCATGTGACTTCCATATTCATGGCCTAAAAGTTCATAAATTGAAACAATGTGTCATGTTCTTCAAATTTTTCAACAATTTCCGTATGCAAATATGTGATTAAATGACCAAATTAGACAATATTTTAGACGTTAAAGAATGAAATAAATGACATAAATGGTAAAATGTCATAATCTTTCAGATGTGAGCATTCTTTTAAATAAAACTTTGAACAACACTAAAAAACATTACTTCTCAAAGTGATTTTTCCTAGTTTTTTAAGGAGGTCTACATGACTTCCAAATTCAAGGGAAAATGACCCAAAATGCTTCAAAAAACTCCTAATAGGTCCTAACAAGCCTTGAATTTTTTTTTGGATGTCAACCAAGGTTCTTCAAACTCTAAATTGAACTCAAACCATGGCCAAAAATCAGTGATCTAAAAAATTTTCAATCTCAAGCCACATACACACAAAACTTTATAATCCTTCAAAAATCCCTAAATCCTAATAAAATAGAGGTAAATACTGTCTAAAATATCTATTAGAAGATTCCTAAGACATCTATAGCAGAAAAAATAAACTCAAATGATCCAAAAATGAATATTCAACTATAAACAAAATCAAGATCCTTGACTTTTCCACACCGTGGTCAGCGCACTGTTGTTACTTATGGATTTTTTCTCCAATCCCATTACTTAGCGTTGTTTTTTAGCATGGATTGATAAGTTTAGGTCATTTTCTCTTGTGCCACATGGGTTATTTTAGGACTATGGTGGTCATTTTTTTATGTTGGGTTTACCCTGGATCGTTTCAGCTGTGGCCGTCGTTTTCTTTGACCTACCAGCCCTGGTTCTTTTATCTGCAACCATCCATGAGTTGTTTTCTGACATTAGTTAGAAGAAAGAGGGTAGGGTATAGACCAGCATTTTGACGTCTGCACCACTCCCTCATCTCCTTCACCATATTAGGGAAAATGCACATTCATTGATCAAGCGTAGTGGTTTTTTCTTGGGACGTCAGGGGAGAGATTTTTTTGTTGTGGGTAAAGACCCAGATTGTTCATTCAGAAGGTTAGTCATCTTGGTGTTTTCAATGTTTTCTTATCGGCGGTATGAATGAATGTTGATGCAAAGTTGAAATCCTAGGGCTTACGCAGTAGAAGTTTGTCCTGATTTTTATCTCCGAACCACCTCTTGAAATATCTGTGGTTTTTATCCTCATAGAAAAAAAGCACATTTTTTGGGTGGAAGTGAGGCTAGTTAACAGGAATTATGATGATTTCATAATGTTCTGGTTAACATCAGTTGTTTATTTCTGTATATAGTTGGTCATTTATATGTGTGAATAGAATACATCTAACTTACTGTTGTATGATCAACACAGGCTCGTCATCCACACAACAACATGCCTCGAAAATAGAAAAAGAAGGCACAAACAGCAGATGAAGAAAGAGAGATAGAAATAATAGCCCGAGTCAAGCTTATCTATGAGGACACCAAAGAAATCACAGGTGTTGATCCTAAATAAAAATTGGGGGAGATATATAGAATTATCTCCAATCAGAATGTTCCAAATCCCAGATTGGAGGATTTACCTATATATGCTAATATCGAAAGATCGACAATCATGAAGGTGGCCACTTGTCCAGAGCTTTTCCCTTGTTCAGAGGTAATAGTATGGATCCTTCCCACAGATGATGTGACAAATATTATCTTTCCTAATACTGAAGGGTAGGTTTATGCTTCCTCTATCCATGGCCTACAAGATTCCGACACCCCAGAACTATTTAACTGAAGGATGGTTTAAAGACCTTAATCTAGATGTTGTGGAAACCATTAAGAGGATGATGATCCTAGGAAAGAATTTTCATACAAGGCCATCCGAGGAGTATGAAATTGCAAGTCTTCATACTCCATACATATTGATAGCATTGATGTTAAATAGGATATTTGGAAGAGCCAATGGAAATAATTTCAAAATAGGTTAGGTGCTAGTAATATTTTTTGTGGCCACTCAAGGAACCATCTTCAACTGGGAAAACATAGTGTCTAACAGTTTGTATTCTTGCATAAGTACAGCACTTGGAGGGGTCTTGTAGAAGAAATCAGAGTTCTATATGAGCTCAATTTTGATTGATTGTATTTTATGCACACAACCATTGCAATCTATGAAGTTCCAATTGGATAAGGACAAGTCTCGTGTATATGCTGCATATTAGTTGTTGTGGGAAGACAAGTATTTCAGTCATTACAAGAGTATTTGTGAAGGTGTCATCATGCCATTGTACAGTTTGATTTTCCTTTCTAAATGTGATTTCATGTCAGAAGAGGCTTTGAAGGTTGTGCAAGATAATGGAAATTATTACTTGAGTGAGGAGGGTTTGTATTTGAGGATGTTTGGCAGATCGAGCGCTCCTCTTCTACCAAAGTACATTATATATTATGTTATTGATAAGGAGGTAGTAAGAAAGTTATACATTGATGGAGTTGGTCACTTTCTATTCGAACAAAAGAAGGTTGTGTACCCTCCAGTCCCGTTTTATATAGGGAGTTACAAGTTCTCCAAAGTAAAGAGTGTAGCATAATTTGTTAAAGAGCTAGAATATTTTCACTTTGGCGAGATGAGTTTTCATAGAAATGACTCCAAAAATAAGGTGGCTGATTATTGTACTACAGTAGGGATGCATTTCGAATACACAAAATTTTGGGATAAATATGAAGAAATTTTCTGAGATGCTCAAAATATGACAGCTTTGAGAAGGATATTTAAACAAAATATAACTACGGTTGGTGGAAAGGGAAAGGTTATCGAGCAACAGAAGAGGAAAGAAGAGGAGGATGCCAAGAAAAGAAAAGAGGAGGCACTTAGATTAACCCAAGAAGTAAAACAATGGTTGGCAGCAGAAGAAGAAGAAAAAAGAAAAGCAACAGAAGAAGCCGAGAAAAGAGCAGAAGAAGAAGAAATTGCAAAGATAAATGAAGAAGAAGAAGCTCATAAAAAGTAGAAAGAGAATGAGAGGTTAAGGTTAGAGGCAGCTGATAAAGAAAAGAAGCATGCAAAGAAAGTAGTTGAGGGGCTTTGACAAAAGGAGTAGGAGGAACAGGATTATTTAAACCAAGAGCAAACTCAGCCTTATGATGATCCAGTAGAATCCTCTATTCCATCCAGTAGCATAGCATGAGGAAATCCAGTTTTAGTAGTAGGGATTGAATTAATCCCTTTTATTCCAACAGAAGTGTTAGTTTTTCATCACATTAAGCTAGCATTATGATCTTAGGATCTTTTCACTGAGAGAATAACAAGCACGGCAATAAAACATAAGCACATCACAAGAGACAAGAGACACAAAGAGTTTTCCTCGGGGAAACCATAAAGGAGAAAACCCCACAACTTCCTCTAAGATAGAATCAGCACCAAAACAGTAAGAGATCTCCCAAAACAGCAGTAGTCTTCTATCTTCTGTCTAGTCCCAAAATTTCCTTCTTCAGTAGTGCGCCACACTTCGGAGAGAAAGTGATGTATTTCACAAGTGATAAATAGAGAGACTCTCACTCTCTATTTATATTCATCCGTTCACTTGAATTGCATTTTCACACGTAGCCTTAACCTAACAATTACTACTCGAGCCTACACCTTAATTAGTGTATAATAACCTGAGTGCCCCGAAACTATGGGGACTTACCCAATGACTTGATATGACTTGATTACATTATTAATCCTCCCGATCGGAACATCGGGGCATGACCACATGACTCAAATACATAATAGAAACATCCCGGAATAAACATTAGGTTACAATACATAAGATACATAGAAGAATACATTCCGAAGTTACATATACATCAACACTCCCTCTTAACTAGGAAGGTATTCTTTTGGCACAATTTTCAGCACTGGTATTCTTCTCTGTATCAACTGGATCATCTCATCTTCAAGTCATTTTCATCTTCAAGTCATCTTCGTCTTCAAGTCATCATCGGATCTGGATCATCTCTCGATCTGGATCATCATAGAACATCATCACTGGATCTGGATCATCTCTCGATCTGGATCATCATCACTGGATTGGATCTGGATCATCACTGCTGGATCATCATTATTGGATCTGGATCATCTCTCGATCTAGATCAACATCACTGGAGTGGATCTGGATCATCACTGCTGGATCATCATTACTGGATCTGGATCATCACTCGATCTGGATCAACACTGGTGCTATCTCATGATTCTTCTCGTCACAGGAAGTTCTACAGAGCCATCCCTTTTTCATGCTGGTTGTAGGCCTACCCTCATGTAGGTCTTCGCCCAACACTTACATCTGACCTACTTGTTAGAAAGGCACGCCCAGCACTCACATCTGATCATGTAGTAAACTACAATCCCATCAGAAAGGCCCAACACTCACATTCACTAGCATGATAGGACACACCTACTATCATTTGTGAAATGGCTCAGCACTTACAACCACCAGCATGATAGGACACACCTACTATCATCTGTGGAAAGGCACAGCGCTCACATCCACCAGCATGGTAGGACACACCTACTACCATATGTGGAAAGGCTCAGCACTTATAACCACCAGCATGGTAGGACACACCTACTACCATCTGTGAAACGGCTCTGTACTTACAATCACCAGCATGGTAGGACACACCTACTACCATCTGTGAAAAGGCACTGCACTTACAGTCACCAGCATGATAGGACACACCTACTATCATCTGTGAAATGGCACAGCACTTACAGTCACCAGCATGATAGGACACACCTACTATCATCTGTGACAAGGCTCAGCACTTACATCCATCCACGAGGGAACACATCCTGCTCACAATGATGGAAGGGCATGCACTCATATCTAATCATGAGGGGAACACATCCCAGCAATCATATCAGAATGGACCCCAGTCCTCCTCGACTGAGCTACCTGGTAACTGACCAGGCACCTCCATTCTCCTAGAGAATGGCAGTTGCCCTTACATCCGACCTGCTCGTCGAAATGGCCAACACTCACATCTGACATGGAAGGAACTTAATCCTTTAGCCATGAACAGAATGGTTCATCCCTTACATCTGATCAAGTGGGAACATATCCCTCTATCACATCAGAATGGCTACTTAGTTCTTACACTGAGTGTTCCTGGTAACTGACCAGGTGCCTCCATTCCTAGAATGGCAATTGCTCTTACATCTGTCCTACTCGACAGAATGGCTAGCACTCATATTTGACATGGAAGGGAGTAACCCTACCACCTTGACAGAATGGCTCAGCCCTTATATCTGACCTACTCGTCAGAATGGCTATGGATCTCAGTACTCATATCTGACATGGAAGGAACCAATCCTCTCACCATGACAGAATGGCTCAGCCCTTACATCTGACCATGGAAGGAACCAATCCTCTCACCATGTCAGAATGGCTATACGTCTCATCACTTTCTCTAGGAGGAAGCCTTGATCTGTAGAACACCAAGTCTCTCTCTGAAGTACTCGAACTTCAACCTAGCCAATGGCTTCATCAATACATCAGCTATCTGTTCCTCCGTCGCAACATACATGAGCTTCACTTCTCCTCTCTGCACCATATCCCTGATATAGTGATTCTTGATCTCAATATGCTTTGACCTATCATGAAACACTGGATTCTCTGACAACTTCACACAACTCTGGTTATCACAATGTATACAAGTAGCATCTAACTGGAGATCAAATATATCAGACAGTAGCTTCCACAGCCATACTGCCTCATAACTAGCTGAACAAGCTGCGACATACTCTGCTTCAGCTGTACTTAGTGCCACACAGGATTGCTTCCTGCTAAACCAAGAGATCACACCTGATCCCATACTGAAGCAACATCCTGAAGTACTCTTCCTATCGACGGCACTGCCTGCCCAATCTGAATCAACATAACCCTCTAGGTTAATCTTTTGATTCACATCGTACTTGATCCCATAATCAACTGTACCCCTGCATGCTTTGTAATCATCAGGTGAACATGTTCACAGCAAAGCAAATATCTGGTCTCGGGTACATCAAGGACCCAATCATCTGATGATACATCATAGCATCAATCGTCTTTGATGAAGCAACACTTAATAGCTTCATGTTCGATGCCATAGGTGTGTTCATGTAGTCCATCATCCTGAACCTCTTCAGGATCTCTACTGCATACTTCCCTTGTCCAAGGAAGATTCCATCTATACTCTGCCCCACCTCTATACCTAGAATAGTAGTGCATCGACACATAACAAGAGCATCACTGGTCTTCCGTCTTCAACCTTGAAGCAAAGGTTGGAATCCGCTTTACTCTCAGTAAAGCCTAGAGTCATCAGTAATCTGCCCATCCTGTCATGCCATGTCGAACCTCAATATATTCTGTAGTCACTCCCTCTGGAGCATCATACTCCCTCTGTCTTATGTGCTCTATGCACTGAAAACATTCTGTACTAGAGTGACAAGTAGCTTCCTATGCTACTAATATTCTATGTGACCATCTAGTGTATATACTTGCATCTTCAACCTTGTATCAAAGGTTAATATCTTCATCAATCTCATCATGTATGTGTTTCAACTCTTACTAGCTGCAAATGTCTCTTTGTAG